>CAJHNH020000391.1:572949-820449 GCA_905116865.2 Candidula unifasciata
AAACAAAAACACAAACAGACAAAAAAAAAAAAAACACAAAAACAAACAAAAAAACACACACAAAAACAAAACAAAGACAAAAAAAAAAAACAAAAAAAAAAAACAAAACAAACACAAACACACACAGACACAGACACACAAACAAACAAAAAAAAAAAAACAGACAGACAAACAAACAACAGACAGACACACACACACAAAACAAACAAAAAAACAAAAAGACACAAAAAAAACAAACAAAACAAAAAAAAACAAACACACACAAAAAAAAACACACAAACACACACAAAAACACACAAAAAAACAGACAAAACACACAAAAACAAACACACACAAAAAAACAGACAAACACAAAGACAGACAGACAAAAACACAAAAACAAACAGACAGACAAAAACACACAAACAAAAAAACAAAAAAAAAAAAAAAAACAGACAGACAAACAAACAGACAAACAGACAAACAAACAGACAGACAACACACAAAAAAAACACAAAAAAACAGACAGAAAAAAAAAAAAAAACACAAACAAAAAAAAAAAAACAGACAGACAGAAAAAAAAAAACAGACAGAAAGAAAGAAAAAAAAAAAACAGAAAAAACAAACAGAAAAAAAACAGACAGACAAAAAGACAGACAGACACACAGACAAACAGAAAAAAAAAAAAAGACAGACAAACAGAAAAAAAAACAAACAAAAAAAAGAAACAAAAAAACAGAAAAAACAAACAAACAAACAAAAAAAACAAACAAACAAACACACAGAGACACAGACAAAAAAACAAACACAAAAAAACAAAAACACACAGAGAAAAAACAGAAAACACAGACACACAGAGACACAGACACAAAGAACACACAGAGACACACAGACACACACAGACACACACAGACACACAGACACACAGAGACACACAGAGACACACAGAGACACACAGAGACACAGACACACAGAGACACAGAGACACACAGAGACACAGACAGACAGACAGACAGACACACAGAGACACACAGACAGACACACAGGGACAGACAGACACACAGACAGACACACAGAGACACACAGAGACACACAGAGACACAGACACACAGACACACAGAGACACACAGAGACACAGACACACACAGAGACACAGACACACAGAGACACACAGAGACACAGAGACACACAGAGACACAGACACACAGAGACACAGAGACACAGACACACAGAGACACAGAGACACAGACACACACACACAGACACACACACACAGACAGACACACACACACACAGACACACACACAGACACAGACACACACAGACACACACACACAGACACACACACACACAGACACACAGAGACACACACAGACACAGACAGACACAGACACACACACACACAGACACACAGAGACAGACACACACAGACACACACAGAGACAGACACACACAGACACACATCCACAGACACCCACAGACACACACCCACAGACACACACCCACAGACACACACCCACAGACACACACCCACAGACACACACCCACACCCACAGACACACACCCACACCCACAGACACACACCCACACCCACACCCACAGACACACACCCACACCCACATACCCACACCCACACCCCCCCCCCCCCCCCCCCCCCCCTCTATGCTTTCACAGCTAGTAAAGAAAGTTCTGAATCATCTCTGTGTGGACCTGGTTCTTTTTTCTGAACTTGAGTGTTGCAAGTGCATCTATTTTCTAGATCTGGTTTATTATTGGTGTCTTCATCTCTCATTGAGCGTTCTCTGCCATCTTTTTATCTGCTTCTTCTTCTCCCCTTCCTGCTGCTGCTGCTCTGCTGCTCTTACTTCTCCTCCTCGTGCTCTTCCTCCTCCTCCTCCCTCTCCTCCTTCTCTTTCTTCTTCCTCTTCTCCTCCTCCTCCTCTTCCTCTTCTTCTTCTTCTTTTTCTGAATTCGCCCTTAAAAGTTACTGTTGGGATGCTGGGTTATGATGTAAAGCTAGGCTATGGTAGCTGCATCTTTCAGCCTAACACACCCCATTTAGCGAACCCTTGATCAGCCAATTCATGCAACCTGTATTTAAGGGAAGCAGTTTGTCTTTGATCTCCCCTCCCACCTCTCCCCAAATGGGACCCCAGAACCCACATTAGTAATAATGATGGTAAAGTTTACTAGTTTATAAGAAAATTGTTTTCATTTTCAGAAACCAGTGGAATAGTTGTAGATGATGTTGTTGTTGTTGTTCTTTTTTTTTTTAAATCTTAGTATTAACTGGCTGTAAACTCCAGCAGAACTTCTCCAGCCCACTACTGGATTTGGTCTTGATTCAGAACTTAAGTTTTGCTTGCACGCTCATTTTAGATTTCTGGCCTATTTGTATGCACACTATCGATTCCTTACCTCTAAAATGCAGAGGCACTCCCGATTTTAATGACACGCCCTAATATGGGTGTGTAGCCTGGAGCTGCAAGTAATGAGCATTTCCCTAAGGCACTGGCTCTCAACCTTTGTAACGCGGCGACCCTTTAATACAGTTCCCTCATGTTGTGGTGACCCCAACACAATTTTTTTCCTTCATAACTTCCATAAATAGATGTTATCTGATAGTTTTATGTGACCCCTGTGAAAGGTTCGCTCGACGCAAAAAAAAAAAAAAGGGTCACAACTGGCAGTTTGAGAACCGCTGCCTTAAGGGGACAAAATGTTTTATTAATCAACACAGAGGTTAGGTTAGTTGCATATCCTTTACAGGATGTTGCAGAACCAACCCCAACAGCCCCTGGCTGTTGTGTGGTTTTTCTAGGCAAATTTACATCTAGTAGTTTGCCATTGCTTTCTGGATGGTCAGCTTTTTTGATACCACTGTTGAAACCAACACAAGGCGCATGGCCCGCAACTGGGATCGAACCTGGCATCCCGGCATTACGAAGCGTTCGCATTGACTTAGTCACAGAGCCGACAATCAACACAGAACAGGTGTCATTTATCGTTTTACACTTGTGCGGCTTATGAGAAGGAGATCGGAGCACCTATGGTTCTGTCCATGTTTTACAAACTTGGCAACTAAAAGTATAATGCAGATTTTTATGAATTTTGTTTGTTTGTTTTGTTTTAAATCAGGAATTGAGTAACGGAATTCAGGAACATACTTCCAGCCTGGACTACATTAACAGAACTGGACGGGAACTAATTTTCAAATCATCCCCTGAACGTGCTCAGCTACTTCAGCCAGAACTGGATGAGGTGAACAGTGAATGGCTGGCAATAGCTGCCAACATTGAGCAGAGACAAGCCAAACTGGAGAAATCTATCTCCCTTGTTAGAGATTTCAGGGTAAGCTTTTAAGATATGTCATCAGTCATCATCAGTTCTCATTATGCCTAGTGGCACATGAGGCTTCAACGAGGACTTTCCATGCTTTCCTGTCCTGTGCAATCTTCAGTGCAGTTTTCCATGTCAAAGATGCCACACTCAGGTCACTTTCCATTGTTCGTCTCCATGTTGTTTTTGGGTGCTCCTGTTCTCTCTTTCCCTCTGGTGTCCATGTGAGAGCAGTTTTGGCAGGTATATCAGAATTCATTCTCATAACATGGCCAAGCCATTTCCATCTTCTCTTGGTAATCATACTGTCTAAAGTTTCTTGATTTGTGACTTGAAGTAGTTTAGTGTTTGAGATTGCATCTGGCCAGAAAATTTTGATAATTCTACGTAGACATGTGTGGTGGAAGGTGGACAGCTTGTGTGCATCCTTTTTGGTCATTCTCCTAGCATTCCGCTCCGTAAAGAAGAACTGGCAAAATGATGCTCTTGTAGAGTCAGAGTTTCGTTCCTCTGCAGTAATTGTTGGATTTCCAGATTTGCCTCATCCTTCCAAAAGCAGCTCTAGCTTTGTTCAGATGTGACTGTATGTCCTCTTCGGCCCCTCCCGGCAGGGACACCACACTGCCAAGATATGTGAAATGTTCTACATTTTCAAAAGTTTGGTTATTTAATGGTCACTGGTTGTTGGTTTGGACTGTTTATCATGATCTTAGTTTTCTTTGTATTTATTCTCAGTCCCACCATTTCTGCTGTGCTGTGTAGTCTGTTACTTTTTTCTTGTATATGTTCAAGTTTATGTGATAGGAGTGCTATATCATCTGCAAAATCAAGGTCCTCAAGCATGGTGAATGGAGTCCATCGTATGCCTCTCAATGTCCTATCTACTGTGTTCTTTAGTATCCAATCAGTCACAACGTTGAAGAGGAGAGATGACATAACTCATCTCTGTCTTACACCTGTCTTTACTGGGAAAGATGTATTGTAATTTTTTATACTGCAGGAAAAGTCTTTGTAGAAGAGAGAAGATATGTCATGGGAATAAGCTAATCATTTATGTGAATTTATTGAATCTGTATGTGATTAGGTTGACTCTTTGTAAATATACTAGCTTTACCTGTTAACTAGTCTGTTGCAAAAAAGGTTTGTTTTTACCTCTTTATTTCTGTTTTTGGTTGCATGGACAATTGTATATGTTGTTTTACAAGGACATTTTTGTACATTTGCTGTAAGTAGCTACAGTGGTACCTAGGTATACATACTTAATCCAAACCAGATCCTTGGATGTATACCAAACAGGACGTACACCAAATTTTCTTAAGAACTGGTAGATAGTCCATGAGCCACATCTTTATGTTGCTACACAGAAGAACATGCTCTCAAAATTGTATCTTTGATTTCCTTGCTGGTGCTTAACCATAGATTTTTAATGCTGTTTAATCTCTGTTTTGCTATGGAAAAGTCTCCATTGCTACTTATTATGAAGTCTAGATATTCAAAGTCTGTGACATTTTTAATTTCTTCATCATTTATTTTTTTTTTATTTTTTTTGGTTACAGCCAGTTTTGTCTGTGGACATTATTTTTGTTTCCTTTAAATTCAAGATTAGGTTTTGATCTTCACTGTGTTTTTGAACAGCCATGGTTAAATTTTCTATTTCCTTAACATTGTTCAAAGGGGGAACTGTTTCATCTGCATAGCAAAGTTATGGAATAGGGTTGCCACTTTTTATGAGCAGATCAGAACTGTTAAAGTCCCATCAGAAATAAAGAAAGGGATACAAATTGTGTTGTTATTGACATATTATGCACAGATGGGGTTGTATAAAATATTCTTTTTGTATCTAATTAGAGCAGTTTAAATAAATGAGTCTTGTACTGAAAGCAGTGATACCTTCATAATTTTTTTTAAGTAAAATTCAGATTTTTATGATTTTTTCCTTTTTTTTTTCTAAAAATGAGGAATTGAGTAATGGAATTCAGGAACATACTTGCAGCCTGGACTACATTTACAGAACTGGACGGGAACTAATTTCTTAATATACCTGAACTATATTCAGGTAATGTGTTTTTATTTTTTTTTTATTGTAGACATCTGATTGGCTACACAATATTTTTTTTTTTTGATAGGATCAAATGGAAGGCCTGATAAAGTGGATGGATGAGATGGATGTATTTTTGCATGCTCCGGATCCTTCTCTTGGAGACATCCTGGCCTTGCAGGCTCAACTGCAGGAGAGTAACGTGAGTTTTATATACCTGTATATTTTCTGGCAAATGTAAAATACCTCTTTATTTTCTTGTTTAGATTCACATTGAAACACTAGAAAGGAAATGTCTGTGATGAATCCTGAATGTAATAAGAAGAGACAGATCCTGAATGTAATAGGAAGAGACAGATCCTGAATGTAATAGGAAGAGACAGATCCTGAATCTAACAGGCAGAGATGAATCCTGAATGAAATAGGAAGAGACAGATCCTGAATCTAATAGGAAGAGACAGATCATGAATGTAACAGACAGATCCTGAATGTAACAGGAAGAGATAGATCCTGGATGTAACAGACAGATCCTGAATGTAACACGTAGAGACAGATCATGAATGTAAGAGGAAGAGACAGACCCTGAATGTAACAGGAAGAGACAGATCCTAAATGTAACAGGAAGAGACAGATCCTGAATGTAACAGGAAGAGATAGATCCTGAATGTAACAGGGATAGACAGATCCTGAATCTAACAGGAAGAGACGGATCCTGAATATAACAGGAAGAGACAGGTCCTAATTGTAACAAGAAAAAACAGATCCTGAATGTAACAGACAGATCTTGAATTTAACAGGAAGAGACAGATCCTGAATATAACAGGAAGTGACAGGGTAAGAAATGATCATATCAGGAAATAAATTGGGATGAACCAGTGAAAGCTACATCAAGAGACAACAGATTATATAGTTCAAATATGTGTCAGGTCGGCCATGCAAGTGATGGATAGAATGAATATCTGGGGCAGTGAATACCATCATTTACACAACAGACACCAAAACTTGAAGGAGAGGCCTGTTAAAAACCTGATGTGGAATGTTCAAGTGAGAAAACAAAAACAAAAACAAAGTGAATAAAAGAAAGACCTGCATTTAAATTTTTCATAATTTGATGTGAAACAAATCTGGATAAGTGGAATCCTTGTATTGTCTCAATAAAGTCACAGTCATAACATGTATTATAGCCAGTGAGGTGACATTTGACAGTTAGTGCAGTTGTAATATATTGTACTGCAGTCATGCCTGTGCATATGTTTACGCTCACACACAGATGCTTGTAAACATAAATGTTAACAGAGAATTTCTTATAAAACTATAGATCATGAAGAAGAGAAATCTGTTCATTCTACAAGATCTAAACATCAAAGAAACCTGGCACAAAAACAGCATCATGTCTCAGCAGTCCACAAATGTTGACTGTAATGCACTAAGTGTTTAGGTGTGTGTCTGTATGTGTGTGTGTACATAAACACACACACAAATGTACACGGACATGTATACACACAGACCCACACACACATATTCATGCAATTTTCATTTTTAATTGGGCATTTTAAAAACTACTAGATAATTTTTCTTTTACCATTCAAGATGTTTTCTCAAACTAAACTGAAAATTTTTTAAGGCACCCAGAACATTTTTGAAACTACCTAGGATTTAAAAAAAAATGGAATTAGACAATTTATGACATTTGAAAAAATAAACTGGACACAAAACAGTAGTGTATTTTGATGTAAAACATAAGCAATTTATACACATAAACAAATACACATACACATGCACTACTTGTGGTTGTTGGTTGTCTGTTGACAGGGAGTGCAGGATGACATCAAAACCCTGCAGACAAATATCAAAAACATCAACGCTATATGGAAAAGTGTGCTCTCAGAAGCCGAGCCCGACTTCAAGACGCAGGTTGAGCAACAGGTCAGAGATCTCAATGACCGCTGGGATAAAGTTGTCATCTTGGCCTCAGAGCAGAACAAGAGATTGACCAAAGCCCTGGAGCAAAGCAAGTCCATTTATGACCGCATTGAGGCTATCAACATATCGCTGACAGAGATCAAGGACAGTTTAGCTAACAAGGATTATTCAGTGGAGAATCCAAATGATCTTTTGGTCAAGGCGAAACGGTTTAAGGTATTTGAAAAAAATTATTTGTGTTTCTTATTTTTTAATGGAAATTAACTATTTATTTCTTGTGTGACTCTGGAGCTATGGTTGTTTTTTTCCCCTTATATTTTTTTTTCTTTGGTGAAAGAAAATGAATAGACCCAATGCTGCTTAACAAGCATGTCATCAAAGGCAGATTGAGAGTTTGCCGAAATTGTATATGAAACCACAAGACATGTGTCAATGGTCCTTTTTAAGGTGAGCATGAAGAAAAATTAAAATGTAATTTTGTTTTTGTTTTCAGTGCATCACAAAATGTCATTATCGTTATAACTAGGGCTGTACCCAATAGTGATTTTCACTATTCGGCCGAATACGAATAGCTGGACCAACTATTCGGCTGAATACGAATAGTGAATCATCATAATCATTTGCTTTGCCGGCTGGCATGGGCGATTATGCCTCGCCACAATCTGCGATCTCCTGCAGCACGTATTAGTTCGTGTGCTGACACACCTCCATGAAAAACCTTCGTTCCATGTTGTCAGCATTAGGTCAGCTTTTTGTCTCACTGAAGGTATTTCCAGCTGTATCAAACAGGAAAATACGACAAATACAGAGAGTCAAAATGAAAACCCGCAAGGCGAAACATCAAAAACAAAAATGACACCGACGAAGAAAACAATGCCGTCCTTACAATTCGCCCAGCTTCCCTCAAGCTCACGAAACCAGACGCCGGGCGGCCAACGCCAGAAGATCAAACAACAAAGAAAACGAACATCGATCAAAACATTCAGCCGCTGTCGTTTCCACGAGAGGATGAAAGAACAGTTACGACACCCATAAATGATGACGAACTCCAGTTACTTCAAACAATCAACGAAGAGGACACTCCACTCAAAGAAATCAAGCCGACAATACTAGAACACTTGCTTTTCTGCCCCTCTTACATTTTTAAGTGTTGCATTTTGTTTCTTCAGCAACACACCTAAAAACACTATACTCGCAACACATACAAGATGGAAATAAAGGGGCACTTGGTACGCTCATAGGTGGTGCACAAAGATAACGCTTCCCAGTATAAACCAAGGTGGGAAATCTTGATGTGTTTTTTTCCACCAGTCCAGAAACGGTTGTAAGGTAACCACTATTGGTATTCGGCCCGACCGCAACTATTCGGCTGAATACCGAATAGTTATTGGGTCCACTATTTGGCCCCGAAGCGAATATTCGGTACAGCCCTAGTTATAACCTTGTTTTATCATCATGTGTCACATAATTCTTGCAGTTGACTCCTTCATTCTGTTCTCCAGGAGTGTGCAGTGCACAGTGTGCATGTATGACAGTTGTGGTAAAGCTGGTCTAAGGAAATCAGTGGCCATCATGTAAACTACTTGGTTCAAAAAGAAACCACAAGATTCGGTATCAAGTAGGAAAGTCCTTTGCAGAATGTTGCTCTCGTCATGGTCTGCCTGAGAGGAAAATGGTCTCTTGCCATCTCTCCTGCCTTGTGCAATGTCCTACCCAAGATGTCACTTATATCCTGTGCCAATCTTCACGCTGGCCAGCCCCTGCCCCTCTTTCCTGGTACCATGCCTTCTGCTATTGTTTTTTTTCCAGTCCACCCTCGAGCTTGATATGATCAAAATATTTCATTTTTCAAGACAAGAGGATGTTTACTAGCTAGTCATCCTTGATGTTCAGATCTTTTAGGATGTCAAAATTTTTTTTTACCTTCTTTGTCCATGGTATTCTGAGAAGATTGGATTTTGAACCCAGATTAGATTTTAAAAAAAAAACGAACCTTGGTCAAAACAAATTTAGCCCAGGTAGGCAAGGAAAGGAAACATAATAAGTCTTGTATTTGCTTAACATTTTGATTGTAAAGTAATTTATGAGCCATTCATTTAGTCTCTTATAGTGTTTCAGTATACTTTTTAATTTCTTCTTTACTAATCTTTTCAAGACCTCATGACTTGTTTTGTCAGGATGTCTACCGAAGAATTTACTGATATATATTTTTTAATATGTTTGGATTTCTTGTGAACTTCCATGCTTGAAGTATGATTCATTTATGTAATTGAAACTCATGTATTGTTTCTGATGTGTAGAATTTGAAAGCTGAACTTGATGCTAAAGAGATAGAAATCAACAAAGTTACAGATGAAGCAAACAGAATGTTGACAGATGCACCTTCTGGCTCCTTACAAGTGGGTGTTTTATTTTAATTTACTCATTCCTTTTTTTAAATATCTAATGTGAATGAATGGGAAAATGTAATCAGCCAAAGAGCTGACATAAAGATGCTGCTGTATTGATAACAGTATGTGTTTGCATAGGCTGTAATAATTATATGTTATCAAAAGGGACATTGATGCACCTTGCTCATTCATTCCCTTGCGTGCTCATTCCTCCTATGCAGCTGCCACCCCAATTGATTGGTAAAGCCACTTGCCCGTATCCCAACTCAAGAACTTTCAGATCCAGGATGTCCTTGATATTCTGTATCCACCATAGTTCTAATCGACCTGTCTTTTCCCCCCTCTATTAGTAATAAATAAAATAATAATAATCCTCTTCATCTTTTGTTCGCTTGTAATAATAATAATGAAATGATCATTCTTCATTTTTATATGCACTTTGCAGGAACTAGCACGGCTTCTGATGCGCATGACTGCCCTGTGGGATGATGTACACACAAGAGTGGAGAGATACCATAAATTGTACCTGACAGCAGAAGCTAAATGGGCAGATATGAGGCGTCTTTTGGATGTGAGAACCTTTATTTTATCAGTTCTTCTTTCTTGTAGTAGATTCGAGAGAGAGTAGATGAGAGAGAGAGTAGATGAGAGAGAGAGAGAGTAGATTCGAGAGAGATTTTTTCCTTTGTTTGTTTATTTATTTGCATTCAAGTTATGGATTCCTTGTATAGCCATTCAAGTAATAGATTCCTTTATGGTTGTATAAATAAAATGTATAATTGTGAAAGTGTAAAAAATATTTTATTTGCTTATCTGCCAGAATTCTTCACGCTGTAGTAACCAGCTAAAAACTTTGATGGTAAATGTGGAATGTTGTTGGCACCTTTCAGTCTGTACAGATAATTGTGTTATATATAGTTCTTTGGGGAGGCATGGGGCTCACAGCCCACAATGATAGCGAGGATGACTAGCAAAATCCAACTGTGAAAAAAAAAAAGTATTCCACGAATGGAGCTTGGGATTTCAGGACGGTTGTATTTAGCGTGCTTCTTCTCAGACGCCGAACTCTCAATCTTTCTGCAATAATGTTTCCCTTTATTCCTATTTCCTTTCTGATTGTCCTTCTCCAACACAGTCCATGACATTTTGTTCCCACAAATGTCTCCATATCTGTATCATTCATATCCCGTTTATATACATCTCGGCCTCGACATCTTCTATCCATTTACAATTCATCATAGAGGATGGCCTTAAGTTTGCCTTAGGGATTCTGCTATCCTCCATCCTCCAAGTGTAAGTCAAAACAGTTATTATGATTTTATGAAAGCAAAAGCAACCCTATGAGCCTCTTACCACAGCTTCTCCACATGTAGGAACATAAAGGGGTCTTTACTTGTAATATATTTTCTGTGTTTCATAATCCTGTATTACTACAGGCCACATATTTACGGATGTGATGTTAATCTTTTATTCTCTAACAGGTTGAACAGGGCTATCTGGCATCGCTAGAAAGAAAAGTGCGACGGTCTTCAGCTGCTAGTTCTGATGCAGAAGATATTTCAGAAGAACTCAATGTATGTTTGTGTAAACACGTATTTTAAGGAAACTATTTTTGTACCTTTTAAAGGAACTATGTTAAATATTTATATCTTAATTAAAGGAACTGAATGTATGTTGCATAGTTTTTATAAATGTTTTTTTATGAAGATGAGTATCTCAGAGGAAGGTAATTTGTAAATGCAGAGATTTTTACCTCGGTGGATTCCAGTGTGTGTGCGTGCATGAATTTTGGGTAGGGGTTGGATATGTGGTGTATATATGTGTGTGTGGAGTTATATCTCAGAGGCAGTCTGTGAATGTATGTAGATTTATATCTCAAAAAGTCTCTCGCTATGTCTCTCTCTCCCCCTCTCCGGTGTGTTTGTGTGTGCGGGTGCACATGTGTGATTCCATGCACACATCTCCAGGTTTTATTTATATCTCACACAAGAAGTTAGTTTATAGTAGGGCTGTACCGAATAGTGATTTTCACTATTCGGCCGAATATGAATAGTGGGACCAACTATTCGGCCGAATGCGAATACGAATAGTATATCATCATCATCAGGTGCCTTGCCGACTGACGTGGACGATTATGCCTCGTCACAATCTGTGATCTGCGGCAGCATGTATTAGTTTGTGTGCTGACACACCTCTATGCCATGCAACAAGACTGTCAAGAATGTTCTCTTATTGTCTTCCTCTATCCCTCCTTCCGCAGATCTTTCTAGTGGTCACCACATGTTCCATTTTCCCTCTTCTCATAACATGGCCGAAAAATGATGACTGTCTCCTTCTGACGTCTGTGATTAGTTGTCTTCGGGCTCCCGCCTCTTTCAAAACCTATTGGTTGCTTTTGTGTGTGTGTGTGTGTGTGTGTGTGGCTATTCAAGATATTTTAAGCATTGTTCTGTAAAACTACATCTCTGAAGCCTAGAGAGATTGTTTGGCCTGCCTACCGATTGTCCAGGACAACCATGTGTTAAAACTAAAAAAAAATAGTAGTAAGCAAGAATTATTTTTCTAACCTTCAATGGCAAAGATATATTGCATAAGATGTTCTTCATTTTATAAAATGCAGTTATTGCCTGTCGCCTGTGCTCTTTTCGACAGTGGCGAGGAATGTATCTCAAGTATCTTTATGTCTTCTTTTATAATGTCACAATTTATAGCCGACTTTTCTTGATTTTCGCCCCGGCACCCCTGGCATACTCACCCAGTTTGAGAACCTTTGCTGTAATGCCTCGGTCGAGTTAGCGGGCAAGACCTTGCCAACTGCTGTACCATGCAACCAGGTCGCAGTTTTCCCCGCTACTACAAACTCAGGCAACAGCAACTATTGTGTTAATGAGAGAGTTATTTCAGTCCATAGCAGTGTATGCAGAAATGAGTGTAAGGTAACCACTATTCGTATTCGGCCTGACCGCAACTATTCGGCAGAATACAGAATAGTCATTTGGTCCACTATTCGGCCCCGAAGCGAATATGAAGCGAATATTCGGTACAGCCCTAGTTTATAGGTACGTAGGTTTATATTTGACAGGTGATCAGTATACTTTGATGTAGAGTTATATCTCACAGTAAGTCATTGTATATATTTGTAGATTTATATCTCAGAATCTCAGAGGAAGTCTGTTTTATATGTACATTTATATCTCACACAGAAAGTCATTGTATATGTGTGTAGATTTATATTGCAGAAGAAGTCTGTGTATGTTTGTGAATTTATATCTCACATAGAGTCAGTGTACATATATGTAGATTAATACCTCACAGGCCTGCGTGCCCAATTTGTAACCCTTTGAAAATAAAGTTTGTTCGTTCGTTCGTTCGGTGTATATCTCAGAAAAAGTCACTTTGATGTATGTATATAGATTTATATCTCAACAGGAGCCAGTGTGTTTATTTTAGACTCAGAGGAAGTAATTTTGAGAATCGTTGTATCAGATTTCTAACCCTTTTTTTTTCATTTTTATTTTATGTGAATAGGATGTGGAGACTTACCTGGCAGAACACTCAACAGAAAACAAGCGTCACATACAAGAACTGGCCAACTACCTCATTGATAACTCTGTCATGGTGGACATTGTCCGTAAAGAACTGGAAGATTTTCTTAGAAAGAACGAGAAATTGGAAAGCGATGTAGGTTGAAAAATAAAATTACTGTTTAAAAAAAAACTACATTGCTTTACAAACTTTTCATGTGTTGTTTTCTTGATTGAAATATAAATATTCTAACACGTGCTATCTGTCTAGATATGCATAGTTTTTCTCTATAATATACAAGATTATATTTAAAAAAGAAATCAGTAAAACAAAGTTAAATTTGACCTCTTTGGACCATGATATTGTTGTAAAACTAGGCAATAATTCATTGCAAGCAATTTTGTTTAAGAAATAACATTTGGTTCATAAACAGCCATTTTTTAAACACAGAAATTACTTTTTCTGTAAAAGGTTTCATCTTCAAGTAATTCTGGCCAAAAATAACTTTGAGAACATATATTTTTGTTTTACAAATAATTCTCACTTAATTTAAATGAAAGATAGAAGTATAAATAGAATCTGTGTTACTTGTAAAATCCAATTTAAAAAAAATCCATTTTACTAAACCAGGCTAGAAATAAAATCCAGCGATTGGAGAAATCAATCCAGAAGGCTCAGACCATTGAGCGACAGATGCTGGATATGTCACAGTGGATGGTGGATGTGACACAGTTGCTTCAGAACAGACTGGATGCTGATATGTTGGCCGGGGATGTGCCGCAGGAGCATGAGGTTTGTTTTATGCATGGCCAGATGTCAGCTTTGCTGTTGTTGTTGTGTAGCTGTTGTTGATGACGTAGACCCTTTCTGAAAGCTTTACTAGAGGTGATTAGTATCAGAAAGTTTAGATACTTTGATCATTTGGTCAGATAAAAAGGCATAGCTTCTCAAGAATATAATAACTTTGTCTTAGGACGAGGAATTGCAACCCGAAAACTTAAGTTTATTGTAGGGCAGACCAGCCTTAGCCTTTGTTGGCAGCTGGTCTCAGAGGAAAGCTTAGGCAGGTGAACAGAGCTCTGCCCTTCTGATGAGGAGCTTCCACAGCATGCTTTGTTCCAAACATAATGATGTCATCTATGCATTGGAGTAAACAAGGCGGTCCGAGTGAGAGATCATGTTGCATTGGCAAAATGTGATCTCAACATAACCACCCAAACTTTGTGCTGTTGACATGAATTGGCTATGATTCTTATGCCTATCTATACAATACTGTGACATCTAGAATCTCAGAAAGGTGCCAGTGTATTAAGCAGGTGGTGCTAGACTCATAGTTTTAATGACCAATTGAGTCTCACAGGGGTTTGTGGTCCTCCTCATGCCGCCCCCCTTTACATCCCTCAACGTTGCTCAGTACCAATTTTAGGCCTTGTCAACATGGAAGCCGAGGTCAGCTTTAAAAAAAAAAAAAAAATCTGTCACATTGGTTGACAGGTGAGCATCTGGCTACTCTACTACTGCGGCTTCCTATGTTGGCAGGCAGGCAGGTTGGCATAAAAAAACCTTTGCTCCCATCACACACATAAACAGTGAATCTTGCCTATGCTATAGATGGAACATGAGCCACTCTTTTGGCCGGCCAAAGTACTAATTATTATGCTATTGTGGCTGTCTTCTTTCTCTATTCCCTACATATGAAGTTATAATCAACATCATCATGTGCCTTGCTCAGTGGCAGAGGTGCTCATGTCTCTCCACAGATCTCACTCCTTGGTATTTTGAATAAGTTCAACTGATGATATTCATGCCTGCCATCACTTTAGGTCATCAAATGCAGTCTCTCTTGGTCTGCCTTTACTTCTTCTACTATTGATCTTGTATATAATTTTCTAATTTCAGTTGTGTTTTTCAGGCAGTCGTTAGTTAGTCACTCTATCTGTCTACGGTATCTGAAATAATAATAGATAATATAATAACAAACATATGTCAAAGAAAACAATAATTTTTTTTATAGAAATATGCTGACTGATGTTTGATTCCAGGCACATAAAGTTGATGTGAATTGTTTTTTATGTGCTAGACTCTGCAACTAGAGTTCAAGCAGCAGGAGGAGCTGTTGGAAGAACTAGAGAGAAATGTCCAGGAGTACAAGCAACAGGGAAAGCTGGAAGCCTCAGCCAGACTTGAACAGCAGACTCAATTATTGAAGGTATAGAAACCACAATGAATATGTATTTTCTTTCTAGTATTCCTTCTTTCATTCTGTCAAAGTAAAAGCAGATCAGGGTCTTAAAGTGCTGTGGTCTTTAAATGCTTTTTCTTCCTTCTTCAGATGGCAGGCACATAGGTAGAGAGACAGATCAAAAGACAAATGTTCAGATAGGTAGACTGACAGACAAAGAGAGAATGAAAGAACAAACTTGTTTTTCCTACTAGTATTCCTTCTTTCAATCTGTCAAAGTAAAATCAGATCAGGGTCTTCATGTATAGTAGTCTTAAAATGCTTTTTCTTCCTTCTTTAGGCAGACAGACATGTAGGTAGGTAGACTGACAGAAAGAGAGACAGTCAGGTAGGTTGACATACAGACAGAGATGCAGATAGTAGAGAGACGGACATAGTCTCACTGATACCAGCTTGAAGCCAGTGTCGTGATTTTCTGTATTTGTCTTGCACTTCTCAGGTGGCTTGGATGGTGGATTTGTTCATATTTTTTGCTACACCATTTACCCATCTCTTTCTTGTTTTTTTCCCCCTCAGTTTTCCTCCCAGATGTTCTGCTGTTAAAAAAAAAAATGTCCTGTGTGGTCTGGCTGCATTCTTACTAGATGGCTGAACCATTTAATGTTTTAAAGCTATTTGTTGTACTGTATCTTTTATTGCACGCAACAAACAGCTCACCCTAAAGCAAGAAACCATTACTAGACTCTTAAAAAAAAAAAAATCATTGTGTCAAAGTTTTGTTTGTTCCTGTGCCTACATAAAAAAAAAAAATATTATAAGCAAATAAACTCATTTGAAGAAACATATAGGAACAGTAATCAGTGAAACAATTAAAATGCTTGGTCAGTTCCACTGTTATATCATTGCACAGATCTCTCTCTCTCTCTGTCTCTGTCTCTGTCTCTCTCTGTCTCTCTCTCTCTGTCTGTCTCTCTGTCTGTCTCTCTCTCTCTCTCTCTCTCTCTCTCTCTCTCTCTCTCTCTCTCTCTCTCTCTCTCTCTCTCTCTCTCTCTCTCTCTCTCTCTCTATATATATATATATATATATATATATATATATATATATATATATATATATATATATATCCCCCCCCCCCCCCCCCCAGTCATAGGGGGGAAAGTAGCACTGATATTTGAGATAAAGCATAACATTCATTTTTTTTTTTTAAATTCACCAGAAACATTTTGCCGAGGTCATGGTGAAGTTCCGCAAGTTTCAGCGCCCAGCAGATTTTGAGCCAAAGATGACTCATGTGTGGCGTGAGCTAGGAACTATCCAAGGAAGAATTCATCTTCTGGAGGTTCCAAATGATGATCCAGAAGCCATTCAGGAGAGGCATGACAACTGTATGGTAAGAGAAAATATATTGTTCTGTGTTGCTTCCATTGCAGCAGTGATTATCTTTGACAGCACATAACAGTAAGAAAAAGGGTTTAGTGACTATATTTTACTTTATTGAAAATAATGGGATAGGCAGATTTTAAGTTTACTAACTGGCATAGAATAAATTAATGCAGTTGTTTAAAGTGTGACTTTAATCGGCTCATAACAAATATATATTTAAAAAAAGGGCCCCAAGAAAATTTTCGTATTTATATATTATTTAAACAGTAAATTTGGGTGAGAGTTGAAATTTTCAACCCTAAGTTATCAGTTGATATGGTAGAACAATTTATCCCCATAAAGTAGATCTAAAAATAAAAATATGTGCTATAGGTTTAATCTTTATTGAAGAAAATTAGAAGATGCCAAGACATGATCTTACATTGTTCTCCATTTGGGTTTTGGGGCCCCATTTTTTTTGGGGGGGGGGGGGTGGGGGGGGGGGGGGGGGAAATAATAAACTACTATGCACTTTAAAAAACGTATTATCAAAGGTGACTAATCAGAGCTGTCTGAAATTTGATGTGTTGGATTCAAAAGCACAGATATCTCAGCCTAGCTGTAATGCACAACATAGCATGCCAGTTGGTACTCTGTGGATGACATATCAGACATTTATCTGAAAATCAGAAAAAGGGATTTGGTCTCTCCACCTCATGTATATCTTGGTCTAGTTTGTGTGAAATCATACCACTTCACATTGTTATTACAGTATCTTATTTTGGATTACTTTTAACTCAAATGTGTCTTCTGTGCTGATACAGCCATCATTGTGCCATTTGCAGCTACATTTTTATAGTCGTAGTTTTTTTTCGTTTTCTTCTTTTGTTAATTTCTGTCTTTCATCATCTGAAACAGAATGTTTTTGTCGTACCCATAGCCTGTTCCTAATCCATTTTCATGGGACTTTTGTTATTACCCCCTAGTTTGGTTCCATCCATGTATTGTGTGCATGTGTTGTAAATATGTGTTCACAATGTGCACTGATATATTACCTGTCACCAGCCTATTGATTCTGTTTGTCTTGTCTACACACTAGAGAGCCCTTGATTGGTTTTACACAGTGTCCAAATATTACTTGTCCAGTTTTGAACTTTAATAATTAAAGAACCTCACACACACACATATATAAATATACATATATATGTATATATATCAGTTAAGAGTTGGCTCCAAGTTATGTTTTTTTGTTTTGTTTTCATTGTTATTTAATTTAATTGTGTAATATGTACCAGTGAAAGTTGGAGAAACATTAAAGATATGGAACAAAAGTTTAATGCATTAAAAAAAAAATGCCCAAGGAAATTGATAAATGTTAAATGGGCTGAATTCAAGTCCATGCCATGTAGCATTGGTAATCATGTCTGGCCACAACCTTCTGTCTCGTGTACTTTCAATCAACTCTGATACAGATGATCCTCCATGCCATGCTGTCAGACTCTGTAGCATCTTTTCTCTTGATCTCCCTCTGCGTGTCCTCCCCTCCTTATTTCCCAGTGTCACAATGTACTCCAGTTTTCTCCTTCTCTTCACGCAATCAAAGAATGTAGATTGCCTCTTTCTGAAGTGGGTAGCCTGTTCTCTTTGTGAGTCAGTTTCTTTTAAGACATCTTATTAACAGCTATAAAACGAATAAGATTGGAATATATTGGGGATAGCGGCGTCCGTGGCTAAGGCGTTGCAAGTCCGACTTGTAAGCCAGCATACCGCGATCGAAACCCACTGCAGGCTGCGTGGATTTTTGTCGTGGTATGGGACGTCGCAGGTCGACCCAGCCTAAAATGGGTACCAGGATGGGCTGTCCTGGGAAAGTAAAGACAGCCGGCGTAATGCTGACCACATTACCCACACTGCTGATGGTCTGTAAAAATATGGGACGCTCTGCCCATATGCCCGATGCGCCAAAAGGCGTGAAAAAGGATCTTTACTTTTTTTTTTTTTATATTGGGGATATCCTGAGGAGAAGCAAAGTGAGAATCACCAAACGGGCACCTGAATAGAAAACAAATTTATTCAGGAAACAAGGAAACAAGGGCGGCCAAAAGAGACCCTAACACAGATATTGATAGGTCCTGGGCTGTATTCCATCCATGATATTGAGACTTTTGAATGGGATAGAGTGGAATGGAAGCATAAACTGTAAGCTCTGTCTGACATATACTGGCACAAGAGGATGATGATGGTGATGAAGAGGTGGCTGATTAGACCAATGGTAGCACGATGCTGAAAAATAACAAATGGCTTTGGAAATTGGGAAAGAAGATAATTTGATTAATTTCTTCAAGAAAAAAGTCAAAACTGTAAATTGAATAGAGAAATTAGAAGTATGCTGTTGTTGAAGCTTAGAATTGCATAATTACTAATTTATGGGCACCTTATGTTTGATAGAGAAGCACCAAAGCACCATTAGAATGTGTTTACGTTAGCTTCTTGAACTGATGGACCAAAGATTTGAAATGTACATATTTCACACATGCAGAACTTTGCCTAGTGCATGAGCACTTCACTTGCTATCTTTGTGACTGTTATTTTGTGTTCATTGTGAACAAGAAGGAATTGTTTTCCTCAGCTTTCAACTTTCTCTAGTTTGTCTTATCACAAGGTGTCGGGAAGGTCTTAGTCCTTTAATTTTCAGCACGTACGACTTGGGACACACTGTAAATGACAGTACTGTCCTAGCATTGTTTATAAGGTCATGGGGGAGTGGGGGGAGGGGAAGGGGGGTAAGCAGGCTCCACTTTGAGATGTAGACAGGAAAAGTTAATCTTTCAGTGTAGACATCGGGAAAGTTAATCTTTCAGTGTATACATGAGAAAAGTTAATCTTTCAGTGTAGACATGGGGAAAGTTAATCTTTTAGTGCAGACATGGGAAAAGTTGATCTTTTAGTGCAGACATGGGAAAAGTTGATCTTTCAATGTAGACATGGGAAAAGTTGATCTTTCAGTGTAGACATGGGAAAAGTTGATGTTTCAGTGTAGATATGGGAAAAGCTAATCTTTCAGTGTAGACATAGGAATAGTTGATCTTTCAGTGTAGATATGGGAAAAGCTAATCTTTCAGTGTAGACACGGGAAAAGTTAGTCTTTCATTTAGATATGGGAAAAGTTGATCTTTTAGAGTAGACATGGGAAAAATTAATCGGGTAAAGTGACCAGTTCCATTCATCACCAGATTGTCTTTTCATATATCTTATACATATTTCCCTAAACCAGAGCTTTTCAGCTGGCAGCCCACAGGTTGAATCTGGCCCGCAGAGGCCTGGCAAATGGCCCACGGATGATTGCCAACTGTTTTCTGCTAAGTGATCTGTTTATGATGAGGCTAGAGCCTCTGGCCAGTTACTGTCCCCATTTTCACCATTTTGGTCCCTAAGTGGACTATGGTGAATAACCCAGCCCTAGACCATTCACTGCTGTAAATCAAACCCAGCATTTTTTGATTGGCTTAAGCTAAGCTGGCATCTCTCTTGAGAGTTGAAAAATGAAAATGTATAGCCCTTTGATGACCTGCAGACATCACAGGTCAACCCCACCTTCAAGTGGTATAGACTGGGTAACTGTCACAATGGAAGCCATATGTGAGAGAAGAGACCTTGGTGGAACTAGCTTGCCTAGGTTGATGTATGCACTTTTCTAGATCCTTTGTCCTTGACCTGCATCTGGTCATCCTAACCAGCCTTCAGGGTAGTATTTTACTGCTGGAAGAAATATTGTGAAGTATAATTCAACTAAGTGGAAATTAAAAGAGGCGGACCATCTCAACAGTATGTAGATAAACTAAGTTAGTCCCTGGAAACCCTGATACACATAGCAGAAAACACTCTTCTGCATTTGTTGGCACCTTCATGTCTTTCCAGGTGGAGCCGAACACTTGTCAAAAATGACTTTGGCTCCCAGGTCGACCCAGCCTTGAGTGGGTACCGGGTGCAGTCCTGGAAAGTTAAGGAGGCCGGCGTGATGCTGACCACATCACCCATCTTGTGCCGATTTGGTCTATAAAATATAGATCTAGCCCTATATGTTGTAGACGCTATAAGGTCGGGAAAAAGGTCTTTTACTACTTTACATGCGTTGCCCATGCAGCATCATCCGTCAATTGGCCTGCTTTATAACTGCAAAGGAAAGGTTACACCAATATAGCCGCAACAAAGCATACTGCAGAAGCTGCCAGACGAGAAGAGCCTGAACTCTGCCCACCTGTCAGAGCCACTGCCACTAAGGGATTGGTATTCACTTTGCCATAACATGAAGTTTGCAGCTTGCATTTCCTCATCAGCCGAAATGCTGAACATCACAAGCTCCAGGCCTGAGCCCCTGCATGCATAGATCATGAATATACTCATACAATACAACTGACATTAATCTGTGGGCCACTTACTAGGCCTCTGCAGGCCAGATTCGGCCCATGGGCTGCTATTTAAATAGCCCTATCCTAGGATAAGGCTAGTATCCTCCCCCCACCTGCTCCTTCTCCCAGACCTTGAAACCGTAAGCTACAAGAAGGCCAAGATGAGATATGTTTTTAAATAACTAGTTGCACTAACCATCATGTTACCACATACTGTTATAAAATTCATAAGCAAATCTTTTTTAAACTGCGCCTGACAGTTGAACTAAATTGTAAAGCATTGCTGGATACTTATTTATTTACACAAATACCACTTCTCTTTTATCTCATTTACTGTAATTAATGCATGGCATTTAATTTTAAATGCAGCGCTCTAAACTTATAACCAGTTAAAATATACTGAATATCTGTGTTCTAGAAAATGTTCTGTGTGCTTCCTATCATTAACTCTAGGTAGATCAGTTCTATGATGATTATCAAATTTATATACACTTAACCTTATATTGAAATCCTTGTTCTTATATCAAGCTTCTTAATGTCTATACAGTTTTTTAAAATTTAAATTGATTTCGCTGATACACGTGACACATTTTCCAAACCTGCTTTATTCTTATTAGAATGAATCTCAAACTGAGCATATTTTAATTTTATTAATCAAGAAACAGAAGGTATTGTGAACGGCACTCATAGAAAGAAGTAGAAAGATAGAAGAACACACTAGACAACATAAAAAATCGAAAGCTATAGTTACCGTGCCGGGAATTGAACCTGTCACCTCCAAACGGCGTCTGCGCCTCGCCATGAATACAAAAAATAAAAGTGTCTCATTGGCCATGTCTATCGTACAGCTTGAAATCCACGACTATGGAATACGGAAGGAATTCATTTCAACCCATTGAAATGGCAAGTGTCTAGTGTGTTCTTGTTCTTGTTCTTGTTCATCCATTGGCCTTAGTAGAATATATATTTTAAAAAAAAGAAATGAAAATGGTCAACAAAATGGAAGAATTTTACAGAAATGAAATTTCCCAATGCCATAAAGGAAATAAGTTATCAGGTCATTTTTAATCGGTGCTTTGGCTAGGCCTCTTCTGGTCATGGAGGTACAAATCTTTCTGGTGAAGTTGGAAGAAAAAAGATTATAAACAGATTTCACAAATAGATTAAAGTTACTGGTGTTTAGAATTAGAGCTAGCCATTACTTTTAGAGATTTGTAATGGAAAATACAGGAAGCAGTTTTTTTTTAGCTATTTATTCAGCCTTCTCAAAAGAAGCTTTCAATGCAAAAGCAGACGCCTGCTAAAAGTTGTAAACAAAATGTCATTTAAAGGTTGGGAGAAAAGGAAATGGCTTAAAGAAATAAAAATGTAAGTGTGGTAATTTAAAAGAAGTTGGGATTTACTGAAGTAAACATTTTGCAAATAAGAGGGGTCAATTAGAGGGTTAGATTTTCGAAACTGATGTAATTCTTAAAGTGCATTTTTTCAAAGTTAGGAAACCTAAAGAAGTGCATATTTAAAAAATAAAAATAATTTCAAAATCATTATAGATAATTGGATACAGATGCAAAAAAGATAAGACATCTAAGCCTGCCCGTTAAAACATTTAGTCAGTCAACACTTTTCACATCAAACAAATGTTTATTTCCTGATTATCATTTACATTTCTCTTCGGACCATTTTCACAATTTATTTATTTATAGCAGTAAAATTGTCAGCTTCAATGTTTCGACTGGTCTTCCTTGTGCTGTCTGTTTTCTGCTCAACTAAAACAGAAATTCTACAAAACTATGAGTGAGTTGAAACCAGAAGTGGAAACAGTTCTAAAAACTGGTCGACTCATCGTGGAACGCAAGCAAGTGGATTTCCCTGATTCATTGAGCAAACAACTGGATGCCATTAAACAGCTGTATAATGAACTCGGGGCTCAGGTACTGTTTCTTTCCCCAGACTCTTGCACTGAATGCAGAACTCTTGAACCATAGGCCATTTCCCTTTTTTATTTTATTTATTCTATTTTGTTTCCAGTTTTTAGTAATTTTCCCCAATTTTATTCCTCAATCTTTTAATTCATGTTTGTTTTTTCTAAAAATGTTGTTCTTTCATGCGATCAGATGTTGTTCTTTTTTTTTTAATTTTTAAAAGAATTTACTTCAAAATGCACATTGTGCAATTTTAAGTATTTTTTTTAAATTTAAATTATTTATTTGTTTAAAACATTTTGTTTATTTTCCCAACTCATTCTTCATCAAGCGCATCATCGTGCATTGATCCATATTTGCACAGTCAAACTTATATTGTTTATCCTAGAAATAATACATGTGAATACAAAATTAACATCTGATTTTTAAAAAAATATATATTTTTTTAAAAATTCTAATGCCTTTATTATCCTGCACTGATATAAGCTGAGTCGTTTGGTATAGAATGAGTTATGAGTTTAAAACACCCACACAGCTTAAAAAAAACTTACCCACAACTTTGTTTATTTTTATGTATCTTACTTTTTTCTAAGTACAACACCCACACAGCTTCAAGAACAGATTTAACCCACAACTCAAGTTTGTTTCCTGTCCGTTACTTTTCTCCAAGTATAACACACACACAGCTTCAAAAACAGTTTTAACCCACAACTCAATCTTTTTTACTTTTCTCCAAGTACAACACCCACACAGCTTCAAAAAAGAGATATATCCCCCCCCCCCCCCCCCCCCCCCCCCCCCCCTTTCTCTAATTTATTTATTTGATACTAAGACAGCTGCTGTGTGATTTTGTTTTAAACAAGTATTTTAATTTTACTTTTTTTTTTTTTTTTTTTTTTTAATATTTAATATCACGCCTATTGTTATAATGTTGTTTCAGTTTCTAGATACTTTTCTTTCTCAATGCTCCTATGTTATTCACCTGAATTGACAGCCTTGGCTATTTTATAATCCTTGGTAATTGCTGTTTTATATGTGAACTAAAACTGTCTTGATGAAAGTTGTTACTTAGAATTGCCTGACTCTCTGCACCTAACATTTCGATGTATACCCCTTGTTGTAACATTATAACAGATCTGCTGAGCACTCCCTGTGTTAACAATATCCCACAATGCATGGTAGTGACAGTTCTGAATAACACTTGGCCAGCTTTCATGCCTGTAAATATATCAGTATTATGCATGATTATCTTGTATATTTATATTGCTGCATTAATTCATGTTTAATCCTCTAATATAGTTTTCAAACTAGAAAAGCTACCAGCAAAATTAATAATACCTAGCAGTTGTGATTCAGGTATGCATATTGTGCTCTAGAGGTTGCACATTGGGTTGAGATTTTCCCCGTTTGGTTTATTTGAGG
Organism: Candidula unifasciata; assembly: GCA_905116865.2. Lineage (NCBI taxonomy): Eukaryota > Metazoa > Mollusca > Gastropoda > Stylommatophora > Geomitridae > Candidula > Candidula unifasciata. The sequence continues at coordinate 597,441 of CAJHNH020000391.1, forward strand.
AGACTGAGGCACTCATGGAGATATCTGAGTGGTGTATTTTACAATAAGAGAAGCAGCTGACTGAGTGGCTAGAGAAATCTCAGTTGGAAGCCCTGGTCAGTTCCTCGGCAAGGGGGATGTTTGTGGTGACTGTCTTTATGGAATCTTCAGTTATCCTCGGCAAGGGGGATGTTTGTGGTGACTGTGTATAGTCATGGAATCTTCAGTTATCCTCGGCAAGGGATGATTGTGGTGACTGTCTTTATGGAATCTTCAGTTATCCTCAGCAAGGGGGGATGTTTGTGGGGACTGTCTTTAGTCATGGAATCTTCAGATATCCTGGGCAATGAGAATGTTTGTGGGGACTGTCTTTAGTCATGGAATCTTCAGTTATCCTGGGCAAGGGGGATGTTTGTGGGGACTGTCTTTAGTCATGGAATTATTTATCTTCCGCAAGGAATATTTGTAGTGACTGTATAGTCATGGAATCTTCAGTTATCAGACTCATTCTGCCCTGTTTCAACCTAAAAGTGGTAAATACAGCAGTGAAATTTTTAATTAAACTAATCCTTTGCCAAAGCTGATCTTACTATCAAAGCCAGTGATTCCCAAACTGCGCCACCACACCCCAGGGAGCCATGACCTCTTCACAGGGGTGCAGCAAAATATTTGAAGATACAAGTTTTTTATTTTTTATTTCTTACATAAAATAGTGATACTTTTACTTAGGTTAGGGCACCGTGGCAACATTTTAATTGAAAAAAGGTGCTGCGACTAAGAAATGTTTGGGAAATGCTGGTCTAACCAATTAAAGATATGGCAAAGATGCATGGTATGATATATTCTAAGATGCATGTGTAGTCATAATGGATGACTGGTGTAGGATATCTCACAGGAACAAGCAGATAGCATGAAAGTCCCTGTCATGTGAGACAATAATGTGTTGCAGTCACTGTAACTAATGACTGAAGGACAGTTTAGGAGGGCTTGCAGAGTGAGAAGTTCAAAAAATGAATGATGACAGTTCCTGCCCAGGTGATGTTATTATCTGTTCATATGGCTCTGTGTTGGAGTTAGACGATGTGCATGGAGGTTCATAGCAAAAGTGAATGGATGTTGCTTAGTGCATCAAAGCCTGGCTTATGACACCACAATGTCTGGTTTGAGAATAGGGGTTGAGGCAGCCACTGCTGCCTTCCAATGGATTGAGAACCAGTTGTATGCCCATGTCATAATTGTAACTGGCTGACTAAGCATGTTGAGAAAGGTGGAGACAGGCATGCTCTCTGCAGAGTGGCAAGCATCACCTCAGAGGTGTGGGGTAGTTAACGTCCTTTGAATATTTTTTCCAGGTCGTGCCAATGTGTTGGGAAAGGAACAAGCAGATAGAATGGCTGGTTCTGCACCACTTGGTCATAAACTGATTTGTGACAAGCTAGATAGTGTAAGGTTCCTCTGGAAGAGAGTGAACAATGCAGAGGCACAGATCATTATGATGTGAGGAGAGTGTTGCTGCAAGCAGTTACAAGGGGATCTAGCAGATGCTCAACACTCAGGGGAAAGGCAGGACGGATGTATTCTCAGACAACTACTGGTGCCATCGGAATTGGAACTCTTCACTGCTGAAGATAAGGACGAAGCTCAAATGGGAGTGTCCTGAGTTTGTGATGTCAATTCTTAATTCAACATTCAAATGTATATTGCTTTTAAATGTGTGATTTTCAAACAAATTAAAAATTGTATATTTTGTAGTGTTTGGTTTGTCACAACAAATGTAAATCATCCTTTGGCATGATATTCCATCAGTTTGGCTGACTGCATTTTATACTTTCTTTTGATTAGATCAAACAGAGCAAAGCTGATCTAGAGAAATCTCTCAAACTTGCCAAGAAGTTGAGAAAAGAACTTGCATTGGTCAGTGAATTTGTGGCCTCAACCAACCAAGCCTTGGATGAGAGAGAGGAGAAGAAAGACAAGAGAAACTTGGAGGAGGAATTGACATTTATTGTGGTATGTTTTGGGTCTGCAAACTAAAATCTTTGTGCAAGTAATCAATTACTTAACATTTATTTTGTAGTCTTCTTCTTCAGCATTCCGAGCCCTTGAGGTTCATTGCTGCAGATATCACCCGCATCCATTCATCTCTGGTTAGCCTTCTCTTTCTAGTTGGTGACACCAAGTGTTTGCAGGTCTGTCTAGACATTATCTCTCCATCGTCTTCTTGGTCTGCCTCGTGGTAGAGTGAGGGTGTTAATTGTTCCAGAGGTCTACCACGCAAGCAACCGATAAATGGGATATCCGAGGCTGTAAATACCAGCATCTGCTTAGCAAATACCAAGGCTCCCATTCGCTGCCTCTTTAAAACACGATGCTGAAAGACAGAACAGGACTAGAGAAGAAGTTAGTTGGTTAGTTAGTTAGTTGGGTTATCATCATTGCACTCCGGACATATCCATAGGTGCTCAGATCTTCCCCTCAGTATGAACCTTAATGTCCGATGGCTAATAGTGCCAGTTCTATGTTGATTAACAAGTCTTCTGGCGTGTCTGGTGTGCGTCTCGTTTTTTGTTATGCCGATCTTAATTCCCAAGTCTGCCATTCTAGCGAGCGATATGGATTCACTGCCACCAAAGTCCTCTATCCTTCCCATTTCTCTGAGGGCATTAATAATATCAGCATGATCCATAGACTGACCAACGGTAGTGATAGCGGATCCAGCCAACCTGTCGGCTAGAGAAGAAGTGTTAACTGTAATGGGGTCCAGAAGGTTTTGCAGCAGATGTCCAGCAGCATCCTAAACTGTTATGAAAAAGCAAGAGTTTATGCAGGGTAGGAACATCATCATCATCATCATGTAGCGGTTCCTTTGCAGAACGTCGCTCTTGTCACGGTCTGCCTGAAGGAAACTCGGTCTCTCACCAGCTCTCCCACCTCATGTACTTTCATACTCAAGGAGTCACTTATATCCTGTGCCCATCTTCACGTCGGTCAGCCCCTGCCCCTCCTTTCTGGTACCATGACTTCTGCTATAATTTTTTTCCAAGCCGTCGAAGGGCTTGATATGACCAAAATACTTCAGCTTTCAAGACAGGATGCTGTTTGTTAGCCAATCTACCTCGTTGAATAGATCTTTCAAGATGTCAATATTTCTCCTCTTCTTTGTCCAAGTTATTCTGAGAATCTTTCTATAGCATTTTAGCTCAAAAGCCCCTAATCTCTTTCCTAAGAACTGGGAGACAGTCCACGATTCACATCCGTATGTTGCTACATGGAAGATGCATGTTCTCAAAATTCTAATTTTTATCTCCTTGTTGGTGCTTAACCAAAGACTTTTAAGGCTGTTTTATCTTTGCAGTGCTATGGCCATCCTCCTTTTATTTTATGTCAAACAATCTCCAATGCAGTTTATTATAGAGCCTAGCTAGTTTCTGGAATATTTCCTGACCAAACATAATAAGCAAGATAACATTAAACAATTACTGGAATTCAGGAAGAAGAGATCATCATAATGAAGTATGTTTTAAATGTAAAAGATGCCATTGACCCTTTTTGTACTGTTTTCCCACCGGGTATATGGTGCTAAATACATTTTTATTGATCACTTGGCACTCAATAGATGATTTGGTTAATATCTTGTCGGCACCTTTACTTTCAAGGACATTTACTGGGATCTGTTTTTGACTGGATCGGAATAGGAGTTGTACGTAAATTATCAAAATCCACCCTCATATGAATTCAAACCCAAGATCATTGCACTTGAGGCAAGCGGTCAGCCACTGGTTACTATGGCAGATTTTATTAACTGAACAATGTAAATTAAAGTTCTAGGAAATTTAATTTGTTTACTACCACAAGTAGAGACACTTTGTGCCTTCACAGCATGACAATAGGCTGAGCCAACTAGTGTGTGTGCACTTGATAGCAAATTATTCCTCTCCACAAAACTTAATGGCAGAAGTGATTGATGATGATGATGAGAACCACAAGTAAGCTGTAGACACGCATCTAGTTGACAAAAATATAAACATTAAATCTGCTAAAGTGGCTAAACAAAAATCTGTATTTACAGTTAATGATAAATGATTAAATATGTTGAGTTAGGAATTGACATCATAGCACTCGGGGCATTCCCATGCATACTCCGTCCTCATCTTCAGCAGTCATTGCAGGGTTTCAGTACTGATGGTACCGGTCAGTCTGATTATTTATTCATCTTGCCTTACCTCTAAGTGTAGTGAGCCGGCCAGACCCTCTGGTTACAATCAGATGCCTCATTCTCTTCCGGCCATAATAATCTTATATCCTTACTGATTTCATTGCTTGTTCCTAATGGGCATTGACCACATCTGCCTTGTCATGTAATAATTTACCACCCAGTGGTGCAGATCCAGCTAATCTGTCTGCCTGCTCATTACCCACCATGCTGGCATAGCCTGTAGAACAGATCCAAAGTACGCTCATTACCCATGACCTTTCCAGTGAAGCTTGCCACTCAGCTCGAAGCATCCCTGTCTTCACCTTTCTCAGCATGCTTTCAGAGTCTGTTACAATTTTGACATGTGTAAGCATCTTGTTCTCCAGCCACTAGAGAGTTGCAGTTATCGCCTCCACCTCCATTCTCATGCTAGATGTTGTGGTATTGATTAAATATGTAAAATTAGATGCCTTAAAATGCCTGTTTGTAAGCAGGTGTTTTCAGGTTAATGTGTTCAGTATGTTTGTTATATAAACAAGTTCTTTAAGCTTAACACGTATATTTAAAACCTTCTGTTTAGATTGTGGTTCATTTTTATTATTGGTACTTAGATCTAGCGCAGCCTTAACTGTGTTTAAATATGCTCTGAAGGCAACACAGGAGGAAGTACTGCAGAAAGAACCTGTGCTAGCTTCTATCCATGAGCTGATACACCAGTTACAGGATCTCTCTGATGAGGTGGATGTGTCTGAATCTAGGGAACAAGCTTACAAGATCAGCCAGAATATGCACGAGTTGTCACAGAGACTGGCCAGGACCAAAACAAAAGTTCAGGTCAGATTTAAATATGTAACTAAAGCATCAAAAGTAACAAACTTTGATGATGTAACATATGTCTCCGATTGGTTTATAAGAAAAATAGATACACATGATATGTTGCTTGGGACAATAAGAGTTATTATTGTATGCTTTGAAACATATGGTTTTAATTTCTCTAAAATTATTGATGCTGCCACTCCATCTTTAGAGTGGTCTTCCCCTTGCTGTAAATTCATTTATTTATCAAACCAGCTTTCTGTAGCAGTTGGTACTCATATCTTTTATGGCTCTTTAATGAATTGTATGTCTAGATTCAGTACTATTCTTCTTCTAATTTCTTCATTTTAAATGCTACAACATTGCATCTCTCACTTCCTATGGTTTTAAACTCTTTAGTTGTACTATCACTATAGATATGAATAGGGGGAAATGCCAAGCGTAAGCATACTTTTCTGGACTCTGTCAGGTGCTTACTTCAGAATTAAATATGAGAACGCTAATAAATGAATTCTTTTTAACTGAAATGCAAACACACCCTATGCTAAAATTGAAACTGACTGTGTTACCAGGGTAAACATTATCTTCCAAATGTGTGCTTTTGTTCACATAACAAATTGCAGTGACTTCAGCACACTGAAGCAACCACTGACAGTTACATTTGAGCGTGGTGTGTATGTTTTGTACTTCATTTAAAAAAGAGTCATGTATTGGCTTCATCGTGTTTAGTTCTGTAAAATGCACCTGATGTGATACAGTAAAATATAGTAAGTCAAGGACACTTTTCACACAATTGAAGCATCAGGTATGTGATGCTAGAACCATTTTTTCTTTTTATAGACTAATTGGCAAATACCATATTTGCTGAAGTATAAAAATACACTTATATTCCAGAATGTAGTGTCTAAAAACAATGTGTGTCCTAAAAAGTGGTAGTACATTTTTACCTAATGATTTGTAAGAAAATATCTAATAGAGGGCCTCATTTGAGGATGCCTGTTCAGGGACGACATACATTTTTTTAAAAAATTATGTTCTTTCCAGCTGTATTAGTTTTAGTGCTTGTTATTCTGTTGATTGTTTTGCACTTGTTACATTAGGTTATGTTGTGCTCATAAATGTCTCAGCAAATATTTTTGTTCATTGCTGAACCTGAGTTTTCCTGTGTGGGTTCTGGATCCCCATTGTGGGGAAAACAAGAATAGATCCACTGCCTTCACAGCAAGCATGTCCTAGGAGTTAGGTAACTGGAAACTTCCTTCGAAGTCGGAGTGCATCTGCCCAAGCGGCAAGGAACAACCAACTGCACACAAATAAGTATTTTCTCTAGGTCATGCTGGTCTGTTGGGAAATTAGCATGCAGACTTGCAGGTTCTGCACCACTTGGTGGTGAACTGATGTATGACAAGCTGGATGTTGTGAGGGCCCTTTGGGAGTGAGTGAACAGTGCCGAGAAACAGATAGATCATTACGATCTAAGGAGAATGGCACTGCGAGGAGTCACAAGGGGATCTGGCCAACGCTTGACACTCAGGAGAAAGGCGAGACTGAAGTACAATCAGACAGTTATTGGTACCATAGGAATTTTAACTTTGTGCTCGCTGCTGAAGATGGGAACAGAGCGCCTATAGGGGTGTCCTGAGTGCTGTGATGTTGATTCTTAATTCAACATTCAATTTGTCTTATACTTGGAGAAATACTGTAGTCATATATTAAACAAACAATTCATTTACAGCTTCTTCAACCTTTCATCCCTTAGTGGACCTTAGTTCCCCAGCAAAGGTCTGTAACCTAGGGGGCTCAGGCCGCTTCAACCTGCCCTCTCTTCCAAAAGGCACTGGTTTATGATGTCGTCAATAGCATGCTAATTGCCGGTACTTTCTAGAACATCTCCTGGTAATCATTATAGGGCTAGGTTGACTTATGAACATGTTATTTAGAAAACAAATCTGCCCTAAAACAGATTTGAACCTGTGACCTTGAGGGCCACATCAAGTTTTAGCTGCCACACTACAGTTTTCTCACGAATAGTGTCAGGCAATAAATTGTGCAACCTTTTTTTTATTTCTTCTTTGTTTACATTTTTTGTGTGGGAAACTTTATTTTGAGATATGAAAACATCAACCATTGTCTACAAATTGTGTAAAGGAAAATAACTGTCAACTTTAACAGGAAGAAACTTTGGCCATGGAGACTCAGTTCATTGACTTCCAAACGCAAATAATGAAAATTAAGGAGTGGCTGGGCCGGGCTGAAGCTATTGTGGGGTCACACAGTCGACTGTCTGAGCAGCAGCAGAGATTGACTCCACACAGGGAAACCATCAAAGTAAGCTTTGCCTTGTTTCTGTCTAGATCATAGATTATACAGACAATTTGTGTACAGCTTCTTATTTTGCCTTGTTTCTGTCTAGAATCATAGATTATACAGAAAATTTGTGTACAGCTTCTTATTTTTTCTTGTTTCTGTCTAGAATCATAGATTATACAAACAATTCATATACAGCTTCCTATTTTGTCTTGTTTCTGATTAGAATCATAGATTATACAGAAAATTTGTGTACAGCTTCTATTTTTTCTTGTTTCTGTCTAGAATCATAGATTATACAGAAAATTTGTGTACAGCTTCTTATTTTGCCTTGTTTCTGTCTAGAATCATAGATTATACAGAAAATTTGTGTACAGCTTCTTATATTTTCTTGTTTCTGTCTAGAATCATAGATTATACAAACAATTCATATACAGCTTCCTATTTTGTCTTGTTTCTGATTAGAATCATAGATTATACAGACCATTCGTATACAGTTTCTTATTTTGTCTTGTTTCTGTCTAGAATCATAGATTATACAGACAGTTCGTATTCGGCTTCTTATTTTGCTTTGTTTCTGTCTAGAATCATAGATTATACAGACAATTTATATACAGCTTCTTATTTTGCCTTGTTTCTGTCGAGAATCATAGATTATACAGACATTTGTATACAGCTTCTTATTTTGCCTTGTTTCTTTCTAGAATCATAGATTATACAGACAATTTGTATACAGCTTCTTATTTTGCCTTGTTTCTGTCTAGAATCATAGATTATACAGACAATTTGTATACAGCTTCTTATTTTGCCTTGTTTCTTTCTAGAATCATAGATTATACAGACAATGTGTATACAGTTTCTTATTTTGCCGTGTTTCTGTTTAGAATCATAGATTATACAGACCATTCGTATACAGTTTCTTATTTTGTCTTGTTTCTGTCTAGAATCATAGATTATACAATGTGTATACAGTTTCTTATTTTGCCTTGTTTCTGTCTAGAATCATAGATTATACAGACAATTCTCTGCTTCTTATTTTGCCTTTCATATTTCACCGGACCTTACGTCCTCAATAAGGATAGTGAAGCCCACTTAAGCCACCCCTTCCCTTCACCTTTCCATAGGATGTTGAGCAGTCCTCTGCCCATTTATAGAAATTCTTTTTATAGAAATTCTTTTTAAAAGTGTATGTTAATTTCATATTTTCTCAAATGCAATATTCAGTGTATATATTTTTTAACCATTCAACGCATTATTTTTATTATTATATTGTTATGCTCTTAAACTAGAGTTATTCCCTTGAGCTCCTGCCTTTTTGCCCAGAAAATGTATGTGTGTGTGCGGGTGTGGGTGGGTGGGGGGGAGGGAGGGAGGGATTTGTTCTTCATTCGTCTTGATATTTTTGGGGATTTTTGTTGCAGTTTCATCCTGTATGTTTACATTAAAGCTGTATTACCTGGATCTTTTGGGAGACTCATTGAAATTTTTTTAGCCTTTGTTGACTTAACTTAGTAATCCTGTGGAAGTCTTCCTTACATCAAACCTCCTCTGTCTCTGCTTGAACATGCATAATAGGTTAACATTGTTAGTGTTCTTTCATTGATTATGGCCCTATTAACACTAAGGTAACTTGGTAGCCACTATGGTGTAGCAGCTAGAGGGATCCGAAGGTCTTGGCTTCATGTCCTGATTGAGCCGTACTTTTTTTCTTCTTTATAAATGACCTTGGCTCCCAGATCAGCCCATTCTGAAATAGCTACCTCTCCGCAGGGGTTCCGAGGCCCCTTTGTGGGAAAAACAAGAATAGACCTACTGCCTTCTCAGAAAGCATGTCATTGGTGTCGACTAATTGGGGACTTTCTTCGAAGTCAGAATGAATCTGCCTGAGCAGCAAGAAACAACCAACTGCACACAAATAAGCCAGTAAAATGGATGTACATGAAAAACTCTGGCAATGGCACAAAGCCAAAGTCCAAATAGACAAGAAGATGCTGCCAAGTAAAGTTTTGGGAAGTAAAGGTGATTGATGGGATATTGACCACATCACCCACAGAGTGCCGATTAGTCTGTAAAATGTAGGTCTAGCCCGTTATGCCCTATACATCTGAAGATGTGGGGAAGGATCCTTCAACTTGTAACTTGTGTTTGGAAATTTAGTATGTCCAAGCAGTATATATTTTTTTTTGTTATTTGTGATCTATGTAGACTAGCAATTTATCTCATTATAAAGTTCCTGCTTTGAAAATGTTATTTGTCTGAAGACTAACAATTTATCTCATTATAAAGTTCCTGCTTTGAAAATTTTATTTGTCTGAAACACTAAGGAAGCTATGGTATTGTAGTGGTAAGACGCTCACCTGCTTGCCTGAAGGATTTTGGTTCGAATCCACACCAAGTCAGATTTTCAATTGACATTGGCTCCCGGGTCAGCCCAGGCAGTGTTTGGAGAAGTAAAGGCAGCCGGCGTGATGTTGACTACATTGCCCATCAAGTGCCGATTGATCTGTAAAAATACGTCTCTAGAATCACTATGCACTATTGGTGTTAAAAAAAAACAAACAACGTATGTGTCTAAGACAATATGTGTATGTGTACAAGATACAATAATCTTTGATGCGGTTTTTATAAGTTTGACCCCTTCACATATAAAAAGAAAACAGTTAACAGAGCCCCTCTCCTCTTTGGTGCATGTCAGAAATGGGGCAGCCATATTTTAACTATTACACAACATCACTGTGTTTGTCATCGCCATGATGTCACATGCTTAACACTCTTGACATTCTTAACAGAAATATTGACAGGTTAGAAGGCATGGCATGGTTATGGCAGGCTCTGCGACACTTTCAAGGTTTTCATTTGAAACCCCCTATTAGTGTTTTTTGTGTGTTAGGTACTCATATTATTTTTATTTTGTTATGCAGACAATGCACAAACAGATGCTGGATCTGCGAAGCCAGGTTGATGAGATCAGGGACCAGGCTATTGATCTGATGTCCAAAAGTGACCGCTATAACCGCATGGTTGAACCAGAACTTTCTCACATTAATCAGCGCTGGGAGGAACTGGCAGAAAAGATTAGAGTATGTTTCCTTTGTTAAAAAAACAAAAAACAAGCTGTATTCAGTTATTGTGATGTCATCAGCTACAGGTGTTAGTGTTTAGCAGGAGAATCCACCCACCATATTGGCTGATACAGTTGTGTGTATGCATGAGAGAGAGAGAGGAGAGAGAGAGAGAGAGAGAGAGAGAGAGAGAGAGAGAGAGAGAGAGAGAGAGAGAGAGAGAGAGAGAGAGAGAGAGAGAGAGAGAGGAGAGAGAGAGAAATTCATCAATTGTTACTTATTACATTTCCCCAAGTATAAGATGGTCCCATGTATAAGGCACACTTTGATTTTGGGAGCTCAAATTTTGACAAATATATTATGATTGCATAAGGTTATTGAACTCACATTTTATTTATCTTAAAATCCAGAAAATATTTCGTCACTGTCAAAATTCTCATTCAAATCTGGTAATTTGGTAATCCTAGTTTCAGCTTCATAGCAAACAGGTCACCTCACAGTTGCTCCGCTCCTGCGCAAACAAAAAACAAATGCAGCTCACAGTGTCACGCCATGCACTCAACTCAGAAGCTGGGCGACGAAATTACATTCTTCCAGTCTACAAATGGAGCAAAAATGCAGCGGCCACCATCTGACAGAGAAAGAAAAAAAACATTTGCCACGGCTTTAAAAAAAAAACAAAAGGTGGCCGTGCCTAGCGTCCATTTTGACCGGAAGCATTATATGAGGGTTAATAGACGGTCACCCCAGCAGTACCCTCATTATTAGCTGGGGAAGGGACTTAGGACATTACATCCATCAGCAGGCGTCGCCCCTACAACGATCAAATGATAGTTCCTTAGCTTGCCCTCGTCTCTGTCTGATGACAAATCACTGTCTTCAAATATTGCCTGATCCTTGGATGAAAATCACTGTGTTCATATATTGCCTCATCCTTGGATGACAAATCACTGTATTCATATATTGCCTAATCCTTGGGTTGACAAATCACTGTTTTCATATATTGCTTCATCCTTGGATGACAAATCACTGTCTTTATTATATTGCCACATCCTTGGATGACAAATCACTGTCTTCATGTATTGCCTCATCCTTGTATGACCAATCAGTCTTCATATATTGCCTCATCCTTGGATGACAAATCAGTGTTCATATATTGCCTCATCCTTGGATGACAAATCACTGTCTTCATATATTGCCTCATCCTTGGATGAAAAATCACTGTGTTCATATATTACCTCATCCTTGGATGACAAATCACTGTGTTCATATATTGCCTCATCCTTGGATGTCAAATCACTGTCTTCATATATTGCCTCATCCTTAGTTTCATCTGTAGCATTTGAAATGCCTGACTTCCTGAATGACTTGACAATGATCTCACTCTTCACATTGTCCCAGGATCTTCTCACCCACTTACAAACTTCTGCTACAGTTGATTTCTTCACACTACCTGCTGGTGTCAGGGTGTCCCCAGAAGACTTCATCCATTTGTTTGTCATGGCAACCTAAAAGAGTTTGGTAATGTTGACATCAAGTAGTTGAATTTTAGTGAACACAGGCATTCCTAATGTAACAAGTATGAAACAGCGAGTACAAAGACAAGAACAAAAACTGTTATAGCAGGATAGATTTTGTTTTTTTTTATACACCCCCCCCCCCCCCCCCCCCCCCCCCCCCCCCCCCCCCCCCCCAACAAAAAATTTCATGTTGCCCCTGAAATGAGGGCTGTGGTACTGGATATTCTCTAATAAATCATTTTAAAAAATCTGCTACTACATGTAAGATGCACACTGTTTTAATACCCTGAATTTTTTTATTTTTTATTTAATTAATTAACAGGGTTTTATACTTGGGGACATATGATAGTTATGATAAAAGTGACTCCAGCAGAATCTGCATAAATCCAGAAGAAAACCTGGAAATTATAGGCATAATTTATATCCTGCTGTTTTATATTTAAGATCCATAAGATAATTATTATTAATTTGCTTAAAAATAACTAGCTGTGTTTCTGTAGTATGCTCAGACAGGCAGACAACATTAACATGGATCATAGCAGGGCACACCTGGAGTTTTCATTGGGTCACAGAGAGTTTTGAGAAGTGCAGTAGGAAGTATGGCTGGTGACGATACTATGAAAATCTGTTGTATATGAGTATGTTAGCTTATCTTGCTGCTACACAATGTCATAAGTTTACTTTGTACTGTGTGTACAAAATTGAATTATATGATTATAAAAGAGGTTAACAGTTGAGAAGATCAACCTAATTTGCACCAGGTTTGATCCCACATGGCTTTGAGTGTTTTCAGCAAGCCTGAAGTGAGAGTCACAAAAAAGCAAAAGTTCCGATAAAACCTGGTGCAATGGAATCAGATTCTCTTAACTTGAAACCTTTAGACTTTTCACCGTTATAAAATGACTAATTTCCTCATGAATTAATGTGTTCATTGATTCAGGAGAGACAGGCTAGTGTCCCCCCTGAGAGTCCTAATGTTACTGATGCAAGGACAGCGACTCTGAGTTCTCCATTGCCTGGCAGTCCAACACGTCCCAAGGTTGAAGGAGTTGAAGAGTTTGCTGAAGCCTATGGTAATCTCAATAAACAGATGGATGATTTTGAATCCAAAGTGGCAACTGGGGGCCGTTTGACCAGTGAAGATTTTAATGAGGGCCTTGATGAAACATTGCAGGTTTGTTATGTAGGTTTTAATCAGACCATCATCACCACCATTCTCTTGTCCCACTTATATGTAGCGTCCACTGCCAATTCTGCATTTTTTGTTCAATCCTGTACAATTTTAATCAGGATATCATCACCACTATTCTCTTGTCCCACTTATGTGTAGGGTTCACTACCAATTCTGCATTTTTTGTTCAATCCTGTACAATTTTAATCAGACCATCATCACCACTATTCTCTTGTCCCACTTATGTGTAGGGTTCACTACCAATTCTGCATTTTTTGTTCAATCCTGTACAATTTTAATCAGGATATCATCACCACTATTCTCTTGTCCCACTTATGTGTAGCGTTCACTGCCAATTCTGCATTTTTTGTTCAATCCTGTACAATTTTAATCAGGCTATCATCACCACCATTCTCTTGTCCCACTTATGCGTAGGGTTCACTGTCAATTCCTAATTTTTATTCAATCCTGTGCAATTTTAATCAGGATATCATCACCACCATTCTCTTGTCCCACTTATGTGTAAGGTTCACTGTCAATTCCTAATTTTTATTCAATCCTGTGCAATTTTAATCAGATGCTTATTGATAAACAAATACATTAGAGAATCTCGGTAAAATACAGAGGCTGAGACACAGGTAACACAAGTCAAATGTATTACATTGGAGCTGTCTGGCACTTTGAGAAATGTAGCATGTTTAACTCACAATAAAAAATAAGGGAACAGCAGTGAGACAGCTGTATATGAGCTACTGGCTCCATTATTAGCTCTAAACTAACACAAATATAGGTACCACAATGAATTGCTATAGCTCCATCATGTTTTTTACATGAATCTTGTGAAAATGGTGACACTTTATCTTCCTTCATCACTTGAAGATCTGGTTAAACATCATATTTAGAAATTGATCTGAAAGTTTATAAGTCTTGTGTCATGAGCTCATTACTGTAGAGTTAGCTAATCCTGGGCTCTACATGCTTCTAAAGAAAAGAGAGTGAATACCTTCCACATGTGCTGTACAAGAGGCATCCTTGGTATATCATAGGGAGACATTGTCTCTAACGAATGTATACTCACAAGAGCAAAAACACAGTCAATGTACTGTCTGCTGAAGCAAAGATGCTTGCGCTGGCTGAGACATGTCTCCTGCATGGAGGCAATTTTTAAAAAAAAAAAAACCTAAATTACTTCACATTGATTTATGTGCTGTTGGTATCATGCACAATTTTTATGATAGCACAGTTCCCTGCTTCAGTCGCACTTAGTTCTATGTCAGGCTTGAGATAGTCTTCCACTTATTTTTACGAACATATCAAACACATCAGCTTTGTTGCTGATTAAGCCTTTTTATTGGATTCACTAGAAAATAAACTGTATTCTTTGATGGATTATTTCCTTCAGTAACCTCCGTAAAGTAAAATGTCAGTCTACGTGTCTGTATCCTAAATATATTTATTAGCCTGTTGAACTGTTATATTTGTTTCTTTTATGTGTCACTGAATGGCCTGTACAGTATTCAGTCAAACTGCATGTTTAATGTTCACCAATTTCTGCTCTTATCGATTCCCTAACGGCATGAAATATTTAGCAAGGAATAACATAGAACATGGGTAATATATTCAGTCATTCAGAGATACTATAAATAAGAATCACTCATTTAATAAATTGCTAGCAGTCTTGATTGACATTAAATGTGTTTCATTTTTTTCCCAGTATGCATTTTCTCTGTTCTGTCACTTGAATTTGCATTTGTTTCTTTAATGTGTGAATTATTTAATTCCCATTATACAATTTATCATTTTTTAACTGTCGGTTTTTTTAAATTTATTTGTTACATCTAATAGTTAGACTTTTTAATAATTACCTTTCATTTAATATTTTTAAAATAGATGTCACTGCTAATATTTGCACATTTACGTTCAAACCATGCCTGTCTTCTTCTAAGGAAGCTGTGCAATAGACACACCTTTATTTTTTTTAACATTTATTTTGACATTGAGTAACTTAGTAAATTTTTGGCAGTATTTTACTGTTTCTGTTATTCTAAAAATACAAAAGAGAAAGACATATGGGAGTTAACATTATCGCCCTGAGAAGGCTAAGGCTAGTCACTTCCAGTTGTGACACAGCCCCTTAAATGTCAGTATATCGCCATTACTGCAGTGACCTCTTCACGAAAAATAGTTAAATGCTGTTGGTTCTGTGTATGCCTGCATAGTGCTTAGGAGAACCGGATATGAATATATTAACTAAATATAGCATTTAGAAAGGTTTCCTTGGGAATCCAGTAGCTTTTTAAAAGCCAGGTTGACATAGAATTGCCCCATAAGTCTCAGTGGTGCAGATCACGGGATCACGGCATGCGTCATTACCCAGTACATATTTGTTTCTGGTCCTGGGGAATGCATTCCATTTAATGCTTGACCCTCTTGTTTTATTATTCTTTTTTTTTTTTCAAAACAAAAATAAAAAAGCTCTGGATAAATAAATTTTTGTTAGCTACCTGTGTAAAAATAGTATCTTTTTAAAAACAAATAGGATTAATTTGTTGTTTGGGTATAATTGTAAACTCCCACTGGTTCATGGCCAATTAAATTTTTAGCATTTGTATGCCAAATAAATAACCCTTGTGTCACACAGATCATTAGCAGGTACTTGTTATCTTCTGTAAAAGAATCAGCCTTGACATTATTAGATAAACAGCACAACTAAAGTTAAATCATAAAATGAATAAATTCTAATTAATGACAAATGGAGCTCTGAAAGATATCCGGGGAAAAAAAAAAAACCAAGTGAACAAAGAATTAACCTCACTGCATTCGAGACATTCCCACATGTGCTCCGTCTTCTTCAGTTGCCAACAAAGAGTCAGCATGCCATTATTAAATTGTCTAATTCTTACTCAGTCTTCACTGGCCAGGTATCAAGCTCAGTGCACGCACTGCGTTGCTGCAGCAATAATAATTCTTGATAGTTGTACTCAAAAGAGAAAGAAAAAGGAAGAATAGAAAAAAGAAGAAGAAAGGTGTAAATTATGGACATTTTGCAAATACTGAAGAAGAAAACTGTAACTTTTGAATATAATTGTTAGAGAATAATTCCATGGTGGAACATATTAAAGCTCATTCCAGAACTTGTTTTGTAGATTGACCTCCTATAGACAGAGTAAAATAGCAAAAGCAACAACAAAAGCAAGAGTATGCAGTAATTAGAAATAGCTGTTAATGCAATTTGGCATAGAATGAGAGAGACATCTAGATCAGGGCCATTCAACTAAACCAGGGGTTGTGTGGTCTCAAGGTGTGGTGTCCGCCTTGAGTGCTAGAGATTCTGGTTTCAATCCCCGGTAAGGGCTAGGATTTTTTCATGTTGACTTGGACTTCTGGTAATTCCCCCTGGTCTCTAGGTAGTGAGATCTGACGCGTGTTTGCATTGTTGCGGTCATAAAATATCCCTTGGCAGTAGCTTAACGGCGCTGCCAGGCAAAATTTGGAGTTAAAAATATACCCAAAGTATTTCAGGATCCTCGCCGGTACTACAGAGCCTGTGCACTGTGCTGAGCTTCTTCGGACTCAGACTTGAGTTAGAAGAAGAACGGAGTATTTATGGTTTCACCCGTTTGCCTTTAAACTTTTACTAAACTGACTCAGGGGCCCAAATGATGGAAAGTGGGAATTGTTGCAGGCCAGTGGCCTGAACCCCAGCATAGAACGTTTGTTAGTACAGTACAGTTAGCAGGTTGAACAGCCCTGATCTAGAGGTTTTAGATTTCTTCCTACTTGTCCTACTGCTATGGTTGTAAGGGAGCTTACATGATTGAACACACTTATTGACTTTCTTATTTCATGTGGTAAATATCACAAACTTTATAAATGTCTTTCCCTGAACATGCAGCATATTGAAGAAGAAAAAGCCAAGCTTGTCGAGGACATCAAAACCGTCACAAAACAAGGAGAGGAAATTCTGCTGGCGGCTGAAACCAGCCGAGATCCAGTTATTCATGCTAAAGTCAGCAATAAACTTCAAGAACTCAAGGTAGATAGAAAAAAAAACTTAATAAACAAGTAGGGAGAGAGTTAATGCAGCATTTAGAAAAAGTTAATGAATCAGCAGAGATAAAAACTATGAGTCATTATGAAAACAGTTTATTAATCATTAGAGTAGATGGCTGCGAATTTGTGCAAACAGTTTTTGGGTCAGTTTGATACAGGTTTATGAGTCTATACCATTAATTGCAATGGTTTGTGGTTACAGATCTATGGGTACATTTACTTTGTCTCTAAGAGTTAATAATGATGAATCTATAGAAATATTTAATCTATCCATTGAGTACATATTTGTAAATCCATTGAAATATTATTTAATTTTTTTAAACAGGTGGGGGGGGGGGGGGGGGGGGGGGGACGGGGGGGGGGACGACACCTGCAAAATGAATGCTTTATGAAGTTGGACGGGTTGGTTGAAAGAGCCAAGGTCATTTTTGAAAAGAAAGTCCAGCTCCATCAGGATCTGAACCAATGAAATTCAGATCCGCAGACCAGCATCTAACTGCTACACTACGGGTGCTTCTCAGACAGTAGTAGTTAAACGAATCATTTAGATACAAAAGGCCAATATAGCAACCTTATGTGATAGAAGACAGCTGAAACATCTTGGAAATGGCAGATGCACGTATAATGTCTTGTTTGCTGCTAAAAGAGTTCACTCTTTAAGTCCCAGAGGATTTATCACCAGAGGCCAGAGGGTTAGTCAAGACAGACGTAAACTCCGAGCAAATTTAGCGTTCTTTAGGCCTCTGGGTAGGAACATATGATGTGTTCCTTGGGACTCAAAGAGTTAAGCTGTCATGGTGTGAAGAATGGATCCTGCCATTACTGTGAATTAAGCCTGGACTCTAAGTTAAGCAGGAAAATTAACTCTGGGTGATTCAAGAAAATGTGCAGGCAGTCGGAAGGGCTCTTGATTTATAGAAAACTTCTAATGAGCAAGAAGAAAGGCTCCGAATAGGATAAAGTGAAGCAGTAGAAAGAATGATCAGTAAGATCAATAAAAGTTAATTTAGTAGTAGAAACAAAAAGTGAGAATAACACAACAGGTAGGTAAATCTCCAAAATGAAGACAGGACTTTGAGAGATACCGTATATTTAATGTGTTGCTAGCAGGCAGTGTTTTCTGAAGTACCCTGTTTTTCCCTGTATAAGACCAAATGTTTTCTCAAATTTGTAAGTTAAAAATTAAGAGTAATCTTCTACACGTAATTTGCTTTCAATATGTATTTCTTAATTTTGGGCTAAAATAAATAGGGGGTGTCTTATACATGGAAAAATGTGGTATATTGTCTCACAAGCTCTGTCTTCAACATAGAATATGCCAACCTGTTCAGTGTCCTTTTTGTTGAAGAATGTGTTAACTCATTGCATGGCACTAGATGTTGTAGAATATCTCACACTCATATAAACTCTCCCCTTGTGGATTCTGGGAGCTCCTTCTTGGGAGAGCCAGAAAAAAAATTACTCACTGTTCCCCCAGCAAGCATGTCATAGAATATGACTAATTAAGGATTTTAAAACAAAATGGAATGTGTTGGATTAATGATGCAGCCTAGCTGCAAACAACACAGTGTGCCAGCTGATTTGTAAAGAGTGAATGCAGAAAAAAATAAGAATTCAAACTTGTAGCAACTAGTATCTTCTCATCAACTGTCTTACCTGTCTTTTTTGTTTATCACATCTTCTTGTCTGCTTTGGGTGTTCCTTGCCCGCCTCTAACATAGACACAACATGCTGCTGTCGAGTTTCTCTGATGTTACCTTTTGCTTTTGTTCTTGTTCTTCCTTGTGCTCTATATCCTTGTCCTCTTTTGGTATTTGCCTTGTATGGTATGGCATCGCAATGCATTTTCTCCAAGCTGGCAAACCATTTGATTTGCTCTCTAGGCTATCCTCCGAATAACGGTCCCAAATTATTGAGGCGTAAAATATACCCTAACAGGGCCTCAGTCACGTGTCAATTGCGCACTTCCATCGTCTTAAATTGCGCGCTTCCGGCGACTTCCGCCACCGCCGAGAGTATCCCCTATGCCGCTCATGCTACATGGATTGGGGGTGAACTAGATGGCTGGGACTCACGAGCAGCAGCTACCGCATCTCCTGCAGCATCCTTCATTTTATTTGCTCGTAAACCCTAGCCATCTAGTTTAGCCCTAATCCACGCCGTGTGAGCGGCATGGGGGATACTCTCGGCGGTGGCAGAAGTTGCCGGAAGTTCGCAATTCAGCAGTGGCGTTATAGTCCCCGGAAGTGCGCAATTGACACATGACTGAGGCCCTGTTAGGGTATATTTTCCGCCTCGATAATTTAGGACCGTTATTCGGAGGATAGCCCCTCTCTATATGGATTTACAATTGGTTCTGTGACCACTTGTTCTCTTATAAGTTCATTCATAATTTTATCTTATTTGGTCACACCCCTACAGCCTTTCTGGGACATCTCATTTCAATGGTTCTAATTTTCTTTTGTGTTTTGTTGTGAGTAACCATGTCTAGTACTGGTAGCATAGAGTGGGAATGAATATGCTTTGTATGACATGTTTCTTTGTTCTGATTGGAGTTGTCTTATGCAGTAAGACAGGCTTCATTGATAAGTGTTACACACTGAAAACAAGAAAACAAGGGCCAGAAGAGCAAAATGTATAACCTTATAGCTGCCTGAACACCCAAAGTGGTAAAAGAGGAGGAGAAGAAGAAGAGAAGAAGAAGAAAAAGTTATCAAAACCTTTGGTGCTCAAAGCAAGCTTTGGTAATCTAGTAACTAGCATGCTTGTATGTCAGTCTGATGATCATATGTTTGATTCCCATTCAAGATGGATTTTAAAAAATGATGTGGGCTCCCAGGTCAACTCATCCTTAAATAAGCACCATGAAATATCATGGGAGGTAGAGGCAGTCTTATATTGATATTAGAGGCAGTCTTATATTGATATTAGAGGCAGTCTTATATTGAAATTAGAGGCAGTCTTATATTGATATTAGAGGCAGTCTTATATTGAAATTAGAGGCAGTCTTATATTGATATTAGAGGCAGTCTTATATTGATATTAGAGGCAGTCTTATATTGATATTAGAGGCAGTCTTATATTGATATTAGAGGCAGTCTTATATTGATATTAGAGGCAGTCTTATATTGATATTAGAGGCAGTCTTATATTGATATTAGAGGCAGTCTTATATTGATATTAGAGGCAGTCTTATATTGAAATTAGAGGCAGTCTTATATTGATATTAGAGGCAGTCTTATATTGAAATTAGAGGCAGTCTTATATTGAAATTAGAGGCAGTCTTATATTGATATTAGAGGCAGTCTTATATTGATATTAGAGGCAGTCTTATATTGATATTAGAGGCAGTCTTATATTGATATTAGAGGCAGTCTTATATTGATATTAGAGGCAGTCTTATATTGAAATTAGAGGCAGTCTTATATTGATATTAGAGGCAGTCTTATATTGAAATTAGAGGCAGTCTTATATTGATATTAGAGGCAGTCTTATATTGATATTGCCTGTCAAATGCTGATTGGTATTTAAAGTAGAGGACTAGCTCCAAGTGCCAAATCCACCCAAGGTCTGAAAATAGGTCTTTTATTTTTGTTTACTGATATCAAGAAGTAATGCAGCGTTCTCTTTTTGATGCTTACAATTTTAACAATCATCACCAGATTCGCTGGTTAGATATCCAGAGGAACACAGAATGCAAGAAGCATGAAATCTCCACCAGTTTACCTTTGTACAACAGTTTCACTGAAGACAAAGTGTCCTTTGAACTCTGGCTGACCTCAGCTGAGGACAAGTTGGCAGCGATCAAGGATGATGAGCAGGAAAGACAGGTAAGTCAGTCAGATGTTGTGCTCTTCTTTTCTTATTCTTTGCTCATTTCAAAACACATTCAAGAAATACCTAACTGACCAGCATGAGGAGTCATACTTTTCCATTAAAGCACTTTTTCTGTTTTTTAGTTTGAACAAGGAAGATGTAAATAATAGACTGCACAATTTTTTGCCTGGCTTTTTTCAAGGTATCTCGTCTGGTGCATACTACAGCAACAGTCATCTTTTTCTAAATCTTGTTTCTTACTTAATCGTTCAGTACTGGGTTTAATCGCAAATTATGAAGATGAACAGTAATTACCTTGAGCCAAGAACTGTACTTGGTGTAGTTACAGGCCCTTCATTCTGTCCTCCTTTAAACATGCCACTGTTAGGTTCAAGCCTTTCATTCTGGGTTCTATTAAACATGCCACTGGGTTCAAGCCATTCATTTTGTGAACCTTAAACATGCCACTGTTAGGTTCAAGCCCTTCATTCAGTGTTCCATTAAACATGCCACTGTTAGGTTCAAGTCCTTCATTCTGGGTTCTATTAAACATGCCACGGGGTTCAAGCCCTTCATTTTGTGAACCTTAAACATGCCACTGTTAGGTTCAAGCCCTTCATTCAGTGTTCCATTAAACATGCCACTGTTAGGTTCAAGTCCTTCATTCTGGGTTCTATTAAACATGCCACGGGGTTCAAGCCCTTCATTTTGTGAACCTTAAACATGCCACTGTTAGGTTCAAGCCCTTCATTCAGTGTTCCATTAAACATGCCACTGTTAGGTTCAAGCCCTTCATTCTGGGTTCTATTAAACATGCCACTGGCTGGGTTCAAGCCCTTCATTTTGTGTTCCTTAAACATGCCACTGTTAGGTTCAAGCCCTTCATTCTGTGTTCCATTAAACATGCCACTGTTAGGTTCAAGCCCTTCATTCTGTGTTCCATTAAACATGCCACTGTCAGGTTCAAGCCCTTCAATTTGTGTTCCATTAAACATGCCACTGTCAGGTTCAAGCCCTTCATTCTGTGTTCCATTCAACATGCCACTGTCAGGATCAAGCCCTTCATTCTATGTTCTATTAAACATGCCACTGTCAGGATCAAGCCCTTCATTCTGCGTTCCATTAAATATGCCAATGTTAGGTTCAAGCCCTTCATTCTGTGTTCCATTAAACATGCCACTGTCAGGTTCAAGCCCTTCATCCTGTGTTCCATTAAACATGCCAATGTTAGGTTCAAGCCCTTCATTCTGTGTTCCATTAAACATGCCACTGTCAGGTTCAAGCCCTTCATCCTGTGTTCCATTAAACATGCCAATGTTAGGTTCAAGCCCTTCATTCTGTGTTCCATTAAACATGCCACTGTCAGGTTCAAGCCCTTCATTCTGTGTTCCATTAAACATGCCAATGTTAGGTTCAAGCCCTTCATTCTGTGTTCCATTAAACATGCCAATGTTAGGTTCAAGCCCTTCATTCTGTGTTCCATTAAACATGCCACTGTCAGGATCAAGCCCTTCATTCTGTGTTCCATTAAACATGCCAATGTTAGGTTCAAGCCCTTCATTCTGTGTTCCATTAAACATGCCACTGTCAGGTTCAAGCCCTTCATCCTGTGTTCCATTAAACATGCCACTGTTAGGTTCAAGCCCTTCATTCTATGTTCCATGAAACATGCCACTGTCAGGTTCAAGCCCTTCATCCTATGTTCTATTAAACATGCCACTGTTAGGTTCAAGCCCTTCATTCTGTGTTCCATTAAACATGCCAATGCTAGGTTCTCAAAGCAGCTCAACATAAGAGAAAACCTGGAGTCGCTGCCTGTGTAGTTACGTCCCTGGAGAGAGTAAAGAAAAGGCAAAGGGAGAAAAATAAATCATAAGTTCATGGAAACAGAAACAAACAAATATGGCGTTTCTGAAGGGACTAGGAATGACAAGTGCTGGTGGAAAAAGAAAGAGAGAGACAGTCAAGGAAACATTTCGACTGTTTTAAAATACAAAACACTTAAAAAAACCGCACAAAAGGGAAAAGTTTGAGGCAAGTCAGCAAGAGATAGACAGCCATACAAGTGGGAGGATAACATCAATAGATGGAAGAACTGTTGTCTCAAAGATTAATGTACATTCAGGGCAAAAGAGCGTGTGGAGCGTCATTACAACCAGCCTTCAATATGGAGACGGCTTTGATTAGTTGATCGATTGACTGAATATTTGGAGATAATCTGGCATATAATCTAGAAAACCATTACATGGATATATGAGGATTTTAAAGCAGCTGTCTAAGCTAGATTATAGTCATAATTTTGCCTGATTTTGCTAATATAATAAGTGACTTCTTCTTCTGCCTTTTATCCCCCAATGAAGCATAGGCCCTCAACCAACTCACGCCAAGTCGTTCTGTCTTTTGCTTTTGCATGCAGCTTACTCCATGATCTGTCTGCTCTTTTCTTACAAAGTCCAACATTCCAGATGTCAGTTTTGGAATTTTTTGTGGCTGAAAAGTGGTACATTGGCCACCAGGACTCGCGCGCCCACCCTGTCATCATTCTTCTTTTAGAAAGTCACACCCCCCCCCCCCCCCCCCACCCTCCTTTTCCCCCTTAGTTGGCTGAGTATTTCTTGGTTCTCTTTTTTGACCTATCTTTGGTTGTTTGGTCTTTGTGGCTATTGTTATTCTTTTTTTACAGAATTAGCTAGCTAGCCCTTTAGCCCAGCCCTACCCTTAATCAACTCTTACTGCCTCTTACGACATGCGTGGGAGGGCGCAGTGTTACTATTATTTGCCTTCCCTGAAGGCCCCGGTAACACACAGGCGAATAAATGACTGCAGTAGTTCAAATGTGTGGAGCCCTGAACAAAACTGGGCGGCTGGCGTCTGCGGTCTTGCTGTGTCAGATTGGCGATCGTTGGCACATGCGCCAGCTTCAGAGCACCATTAGCCGAGAACACATCAAAGCACCAGGTGTGATCTCCCGGGAGTGCTCTGCTGAGTGATGTTAACAGGTGAAAGGAGACTTGACTGGTTTGTGTGTGTGTGACTATCGAAAACCGTTCATTCAGAATTCTTGGGGTTGCTGAGGTGCCTTTAGCAGTTTATTGTAAATTCATTTCCATAGCAGTCACTGGGTTGTGAAATGTTAGGCTTTCACATAGTTTGGATAAGTAAATCAGCAGTATATAAGTTTATTACGGACCCCTTTTGGGGCTTTTTCCCTATATAACCTTTGTTATTCAACCTCCACATTAAAAATAGAGGAAAAACGACCTGCATTTTGCGCGCTTAGCCATTTTATATATCTGGTTTGGAAATTTCAAGGCCGGGTCCATACGGAAACAGTGGTTCAGGCTGATAGAACACGCAGCGTTCCGCAAAATCACCTTTTTTTTTTGTCCCAGGTCATACTGATGTGAAAGGCAATGAGAGAGCAGACACTCGCTGGCAGTGCGACTGTTAGGAATGGGACATCTGTGGACAGGAGAGACATTGACCATGCCATACGAAAGACTTACTATGTGAGGCTTTCAGTTTCGAGAAAATTGGGTTTTCACTGAATAGACTGTACTGCTTGTGTACCAATTGGAGCCGCGAGACAGGAAAACCAGACGTTAGCCACCCGTCGTTACATCAACCAGAACAGAATGGGAGTTGTGTGAAAAGACTTGATTTACTCAGGAGGAGATCGGGACATTTATGAACATTTCCGATGTGCAATTAAGGATTATCTTTAAAATGAACAATGTTCTAGGTTGTCTTGCATTTACGTTTTTATTCCGAGAAAGAGAATACCTGTGACATAGGTTGCAGCATGTTTAGGGCTGTTGTTTTAGGCCCAGTTTGTCCATGTTTTTGGAGTGTTAAAAGCGATGGCGTGCTGAAATGTACAAGACGTGATATCAACAGCATTGCGGAACACCTCCATAACCTTGTGCAAAGGCCACGTGGCTCAATATCTACTAGTCAGAAGTGAGCTAGTGTGTATATTGGCGGGATCTGGGGAGACCAACGTTAGTTATAACTGAACTTCTTATCCTCTCTATCTCTCTCTCTTTCTCTCTCATTCTCTCTTTCTCTCTCTCTCTCTCTCTCTCTGCCCCCCCCCCCCCACACACACACACAGACACACACACTCATTCATTCAACGAACTGATTCCTCATGCCCTGCCACCTAAATATAAAAATAACACCAGATGAAAACGACTTCGTGCGTATTGTCATCATTATGTTGCCGGCCCTTTTGCAGAAGTTCGCTCCCATCAAGGCACGCTGGCAATCTTCTCTGACCTTTGTCTGCTCTTGCTCAACGTGAACATTCAAAATTCATGCTCAGTGTGTCCTTGATATTTTGTGCTCACCGTCGTGCTGGTCAACTGCTGCCTCATCTTATCTGAACACCATGCCAAAATACTATTTTCCGGCAACCTGTTATTGCCTTTGCTACCAAATAATATTAACACGTTCTGATCTAATAATTTACTACGTTAATTAATCAGCCTTTGGTTCTAAACAGTTAAAGGTGAAAGAGAACATTTTGAGTAAATGAGAGTTACAGTGATAATAACTGGGGTAGAGTGTTACACTGAAACCGCAGGGTATGTTACCATGAGTTCAGAAGATCATGTCAGTTGAAACCAACAAACGCCTAGTGAGAGTGCTTCGTACTGAGTGAGTTAATTTCTGGAAACTACCAACAGCTTACAAACACACAAAAACTGGGGAGGGGGAAAGATAGGCGTTTGATGTTGGGACGCGAGTTCTTTTTCTTCTTCTTATTTTAGTCGTTTATGAAGACCTCGGTCGAAATTGTTGATTGTATCCGTGCGGCCTTCGCCCCTTTCCCTCCAAGCCTTGTTTCTTCTTTCTGTTAATAGTTTGCGCTTAGCCAATTGATTTAATAATGTCACTTTTTCTGCAGTCGCCCCTAATTTTTTTCCAGCTTCCCTTTCCCTCACTTTCTCGTTCATTTTTCTAAATACTGTGCTTTGCCAACGTTTTCAGAACAAGTTCTTGCTATTGAACAAAATGGAAACGTCCATTAGTCGTGCAATTTGCCGGGCTGCACGATGTTTCTTTATAAGTGATGTGCATTTAAAATATGGCTGTAAGTTGTTCTTAAGTATATCATAATGCCTTCAGTTTTGAACTGTAATTTTGCGTTTCTCTGGAAAAGGCAGTCACGGTTGAAGAGAACACATTGAGGCGGGAGACGGTTTGTAAAATTGCCAGAAAAAGTGTTTCTTAACCTGCTTTGAGAGGAAATACAATATAAGTTGTAAAAACGTGTTTGCCTTTTTTTTTTAAGTTTTTGTGTGTGCGTGCGTGCGTGCGCGCGCGCGCGCGTGTGTGTGTGTGTGTAGGACGTTTTGAAGGAACTCGTCAAGTTAGAAATGCCTGTTCTTCAGATAACGTGGTTTTAATCCTCTTCAAGATGATTGCATTAAAGACAGTTAAAAGATAGAAACAAAAAAATCCCAACCTGCGCAATTCGTGGCAACATGAAGACTTAACAGTCAAGACAAAACAATATGGTTTACAGGGAGATTTGGACTACATGATAAGTTTTTATCAACTGTACCGGCTACCTCAGTTTAATTTAATCTTTTTTATACATCTAGAAAATTTTAATGAGATAACGATGAAGCGTTAAAGTGTCTGATTATTTCCTCACTTTCCATATTGTTAGCATTTATCTTCAGCTCTCTGTGAATCTGTCCGTCAATGTAGAGCATATTGTCTGGGAAGTCAGGCGATGTCTTCATTTTGAAGAGCCAGATTTGTGGGTGATGAAAGGGACAGACGATTTCTGGCAAGAAAACTACACACGGCGGCATGGACGAGCAGACGATCTCCCGTCTGCTTTCGTCATAATTGTGAACTACGTATACCAGGGCTGGGTGTGTAGTATTTTTGAATGTGGTATTTCAGGCTGTTGGCGATATGATATCTCAGGGGCGTATCTAGAGGTGGGGGATCTCCGATTTATTGACATAGCTCCATGACTGTTTCCTTCACCTGCACTTAGACCTCATAGCAATATGCACTGATAACAATGGGTGAAGCTAGGTGAAACAAAACACCATGGGCGGCATATAGCCATTGTCGGCATGTAGCAAATCCTTTGCAGAACGTAGCTTACATCCCGATCTGCATAAAAAGAAACTCATTCTCTGGCAAGTTTTCCTTCCTTGTGCACTGTCATATCCGTGGAGTCACTTATATCATGCGCTCATTTTTATATTGGTCGGCCTCTACACTCCTTACTGGTAACATACCTTCTGCTATTATTTTTGTCTCCTAACCGCTGTGGCGCTTAATATGGCCAAGGTATTTCAGCTTCCGAGACAAGATGCTGTTAATTAGCCAATCTTCCTTGATTTTCAAGGTATATTGTATAAATTAAAATTGATTATGTGAAACCAACAAGCATTTCAATTTTGAAGTCTATATGAGAGTTAAATTAGTTAAAATTAACTGCATGTCCTTTTCAAGGGGTAAGTAAACAGACGCCAGCTATTATTTGTTTAAAGTTTGTTGTTACTAGGAAATTTTACGTTTAGTAGTTTAACTACTGGACGTAAATTTGCCTAAAGGGCTGTTGAGGTTGGTTCTGCAACGTCCTGTAAAGGATACGCAACTTACCTTAGTTTGCCATTGCACAAAATGACAACTCGCATACTGTGTTCAAAATTTAAATCGTGTTTATACACTTGCGCTTCCGCGTGTATACAAACGTACACTTTTGTGTTGATTCTCATACGCCTTGGCTACAACAGTGCATCTCATACATGTCTTCCTCGCACCAGGACAACGGTTAGACATGGTGGGAACAAGTAGTCTGACCTTTCCGTTGTTGAGGTATTGCGTGTATTGCACAACACGCCTCCATGACGGGGATGAGAGCCCTGCTGAGTGAAAACATGACGAGGTTAGCGGTCCAGGTGTCTTGGCACGTGAAAATGATAATACTTACCTGCAGACTGTGGAAAATGCCGGGGTCTAGAATGAAAATCATTCACTGCTTGGTGTTCAGCGGAAAGACCGCTGTTAATGTCTGATATGCCGGCAGGGTAACACGAAAGTGTATCGAGTATAGTTTCGCTTGGTATACACTGGGATAAGTGTATCGCGTATAGCATCGCTTGGTGTACACTCGGATAAGTGTATAGTCTCGCTTGGTATACACTCGAATAAGTGTATCGTATATAGTGTCGCCTGATATACGCTCGGATATGTGTATCATGTATAGTGTCGCTTGGTATACACTTAGATAAGTGTATCGTATATAGTGTCGCCTGATACACGCTCGGATAAGTGTATCATGTATAGTGTCGCTTGGTATACACTCGGATAAGTGTATCATGTATAGTGTCGCTTGGTATACACTCGGATAAGTGTATCGTATATAGTGTCGCTTGGTATACGCTCGGATATGTGTATCATGTATAGTGTCGCTTGGTATACGCTCGGATATGTGTATCAAACCTAAGGGCTTGGGGCCGCATGGCTAGTGCTGTGGCCACAGACAGGATGTTTAATTTTTACCCCCGACTCCATCACCTTTCCGGGGATCGAACACAGGTCTCCCGCATAAGAAGCCCGACATTGTAACTTCCGCCCCTCCACATTCACTTAATCCTAAAATGTTTCCATCCCTTACACTTCTCAAATCGTACAAATGTATAACTTTCTGTGAGCCACTTCTGGAGATTTGTTTTAGATGAAGGGAGGAGTTACATCGCGATCCGGACTTTGCTTTCTCTACTGTGAGAATTCGTTACCGGCAGAGTCAGTTGACGCCTGTGTTAATCTAGACCCGGACACCATTTTGAGTGGCACAGCTTTCAGATCAGTTCCTGAAAGTGTTCAGTAGATTGAGATCAGAAACGCATCTACCCCGAACAGGTAAGGCAGATCTCTAGACACGATTAGCTTGTCTGACAGTTGATCTGCTTTTGCCAGAAATCTTCCGCGGCCGTCAGAACAGTGCCATGTTTAAGTCCTGAACCAGCGCCAGAAAAAAAAAAGTAATAAACAGCTTGATAAAGAAACGGGCCTTTGTCAGACGTAGACAATATGAGTGAAATAAACACAAAGGAGCTGTTGTGGGCTATCTAAGGTGCACAATAATCAGCACACGACCAAGTGTCCACAGGTACAGATTTTCACTTGACACACTGAGTTAAGACACGACGCTGTTAGCTCCGCCATACATCAAGTTTATTGGTACAACACATTGACAAAGCTGCATGCTCAGAGACGAAGACATTGATCCTAATTGGCATTCGAACATAGCCCTCACTCTCTCTCTCTCTCAACTTGTAGCGACCTCTCCCTGTCCACTACAGCTCGTAAGGTTACAGCGTCCTGCAATTCTGGGCTCGCTGTACAAAAGAACAGGAACAACTCTCCTATCAGCTGGACCTTGATTTTACTTCATTCAGCAGACACCTCGGCTGACTGGAAACGGACTTCACTCGCTCGTTCTCCAGCATGTGCCCACAGAACATCAGCCTGTCGAAGGACTCCGATGACCCACAGGACGTCTAGCACAAGTCCCCTCTAGCACACAGCTCTCGTCGGCATCCCCACTGCTCTGTTTCCACGATGATCATACGCCTTCTTTGCGTCGTCACCCAGACTATTGGAGCTCCAGTTCCCTTGGCCTTACTTCGCCAGCTGAACTCTCACTCAGACCTCACTGTCTGACGGGTACACTGTACTCTTTCTGACTCCCACTCAAGTTACTCACGATCTGACTCGAGAGATATCGACTAACTGACTCTGACTGTCTACGCAGTCCCAATATATCCTTGCCAGACCCATGTGGGCGGCGGATGTTAAACGAGAGGCACGCTCGTGTGGGCGTCCTCAAACTACACGAGAATCACGATCATGTTGGCGTTCTCAGACTACACGAGAATCACTCATGTGGGTGGCTCAGTTACACATGAGAATCACGCTGGAACGTAGTTCATACTTCTTCATACGTGCGTCACGTTAGCCATGCCTATAAGCCCCCACAGTGAGCCCACACATCTACTTTCTCGGGCGTTCATGTCTCTTCCGTGACAATACATTTCTCACTGGTCCAAACATTGTCTCCCCCTCACCACTTGGGCCAGTGTTGACACTGACCACGGGACACTCCCGTGAACTCCCGGAAACAACCACCACGCCACTTTGTCCTTTCCCACAATACTACTACTCTCCTAAGTCAGCACGCAACAGGAGCCTCGTTTCGGGGAATGGTGACTGACAGACACTCACAAACACATATCGAAATGACTACACACATACATAATGTGACGTACTTGTTACATTCATCGCTGCAATAACAATTGGCGACATTTGGGTAATTGAAACAACCCAAGATACTCTGCCTAGTAATTATTCGTTATCATCTCTGCTTTTTAGGAAAATGACGGTTTTTATTGTGATCATCTGCCATGTCAGCAAATAGGAGCTTTCTTTTGATCGTCGGCAAATGGGTGCTTTCTTTTGATTGTCGGCAAATGGGGGCTTTCTTTTGATCGTCGGCAAATGGGGGATTTCTTTTTTTGTCGTCGGCAAATGGGAGCTTTCTTTTGATCGTCTGACGGATTTTTTTAAGGATCGTCTGCTATGTCGGCAGATGGCGGCTTTATTGGAATCGTCTGCCATGTTGGCAGATGGCGGCTTTCTTGGAATCGTCTGCCATGTTGGCAGATGGCGGCTTTCTTGGAATCGTCTGCCATGTTGGCAAACGACGACTTTCTGAGGATAGTCTGCCATGTCGGCAGATGGCGGCGTTCTTGAGATAGTCTGCTATTTTTGGAAATGGGGGTTTTATTGGGGTGGCGTGCCATGTGGGCAGATGGCTACTTTCTTGTAATAGTCTGCCATCTCCTCAAATGGTAGCTTTATTGGGATCGTCTGCCATGTCGGCAGATGGCTGCTTTCTATAGATAGTCTGCCATCTCGGCAAATGGTGGCTTTATTGGGATCGTGTGCCATGTCGGCAGATGGCGACTTTCTTGAGATAGTCTGCTATCTCGGCAAATGGTGGCTTTATTGGGATCGTCTGCCATATCGGCAGATGGTGGCTTTATTGGAATCGTCTGCCATTTTGGCAGATGGCGGCTTTCTTAGGATTGTCTGCCATGTTGGCAAATGACGACCATCTTTGGATTGTTTGCCATGTTGGCAGATGGCGGCTTTCTATAGATAGTCTGCCATTTCGGCAAATGGTGGCTTTATTAGGATTGTATTTCATGCTGGCAAATGACGGCTTTTTTGGGATCGTCTTACATACCGCTTTTTCAGACACTCATCTTTCACACCTCAGTTGTGTCTTTATTTACAAAGCACCTTGTATTTGTAAAGCAAAATACATAGTGTTAGTGTGAATGTAGGGTTTAAAAAAAGCATGGACGGTAAATACATACATTCACATTTACATACGTGTGTACACACTCGCACGCACGCGCACTCATACATGCACTCAGTTTAAACACACACATACACACTAAATTTATATCGACGCTCATACATATATAAACACGCATATGTGCATATCAGAGAAACACATACACACTCACACTTCTACATACACACACATACTGTCTTTCATAACACACTTATACATACCAACAGGTACTCATGTATGCACAAATGCATACACACACACACACACATTCATGTACATGTAATTTTTTATCACAACCAGACACTCCTGTATATCGCACCCCCACCCCCACACACACACTCTCAACTATACACTCACATATTCACACTTCTACTCCCTCTCTCCTACACACAAACACATCGAGACAGAGAGAAAGAGGTGGAAAGGGGTGGGGGGGGGGGGGGCTGATATTGAGGCTGTGCGCTTTCAGTACGCGTGATTTTGTGTATTTTTCTCAGCGCGACTGAATCGATCAGAATTCCCACATTCACACACAGTTTGATAACACCAAGTTATAACATTTAACTGATTCCATATACGCATGTTCATTAAGTAAGATGGCCCTGTTCCGTTTGCTAAACAATACCATAAGAATCGTGATTGTTTTGCTGTTGTTTAAACTACTATTTTACCCACTCTTACACATGGCGATAGAGGTACTTGAGGGCGATAGAGGCTTCTTTCTGGTGTATAACGAACACGCTAAACGTTCGTGTAAAGGCGAGTGCTCAACGCAGGTGGAAATCGTCTATCTTCATCATGGGGAATTTAGCGTCTTCTTCCTGAAGCAGAGATCATGGTCTACCATCCTATCATTAGCCAAGCTAGGGCCTGTTTCTACATTGTATCGTGGGGATGTAAAAAGATGTCTTCAAGTCTATATGGTATCTCTTTCTGATGCATCAGCGTCTCTGCCTGCTTTAGAAGCCTGAAAAGCGAGGTCACACAGTTGTACTTTTTCAGAAATGTTCAGACCGCAAACAATTCTGGATACGATTCCTTTCAGGCAGGGCTGCCGAAGTTTGTACTTTCGTACAAACGTGGTACTGTTTTACCATTGGCGAGCAAAACTAATTTGGACACCACGCCCGATGTATTAATACATTTTGTTTTTAAAGTTACATCATTATTTTAACATTTTGCATTGAGCCTTGTTTGTTTGTTGTTGAAAGGTTTCTGAGTGTACTAAAAATAAGCCTCATGCCTAAGTAGCAGCAGAAAGAGACTTTTATTCCGCTTAACAATTTTACAATTTTAAAATCGCTGTGCTTTGAAGACTTCAACAATACTTGTCTTTGCATTGACGTAATCCAGTTTTTTTTTTTTTTATTATCCAGGACATGTATTGCACCAACAGACAGTCGCCACAGCAGCTTTCTGAAAACACAGACAAACACACACACACCCCCTCACACTCACACACACACACACACACACATATATATATATATATATATATATATATATATATATATATATATATATATATATATATATATATGTGTGTGTGTGTGTGTGTGTATGTGAGTGTGTGTGTGAGTTTAACGACATTTCGGCGATTTTTAAATGAAGCATGTGATACCTTTAAATATGTTTTGGTACCTTTTCCAAAAACATTTCGACATCCCTGCTTACAGCTCATTTGATAACTGGAACCTCTCTGAATAGTTGGTTGGTTAATCTTCAGTCTAAGGGATCCCGAGTAGTCGCATACAAATATGGGCGTGGCCTAATGTGCCTACTACAGCAAAGGCCTAAAAGTGATCACTTTAGCTGCTTGTATTATTTCCTTCCTTCCTTCCGTTTCCCCATCCGAGCTATCTCAAAGTTTACCCACTCCGCTGAGATTATATAAATCTCCATCACGATGGCAAGCCAGCGGGACAAATCCCTGATACCCCGTTCACATTCTGAAGAAATTATAATTGGGGCACTCATAGTGGCTGCACCGGCTTGGTGAAACCTGCAGTACTGTACGGATAAGAACCGGATATCTATTACTTAGATCTGTTGAAAAGAGAAAAACAAATGACTGTCGTTGACAAAACACTCACATCAGCTTGGAAAGTGTGCGTGCATTCGATTGGTTCTCATACGAACTTTGTATAGTATAATCCACTCCGAATACACCATTGTCTTCTGCAGGGGCGGGGGAGTGATCTGTGGTGCGAAGAACTGTTTTGATTACTACAGATAGTCTCGTTGTGAGTTCAGCGCAGCAGGTGTAGTTATTCCAATAACTAGATTCTAGCATTCTCTCCACTAGGTGTCCCTAAAGTTTCGTTTTTTCTGCGATTTAATCGCTGGAAGAGATCTGATAGACAGCATTCGAGGCATACTTGCCCTATCACTGAATCATCCTTTTTCTTTACCGTCACCTCGTGACCTCTGATCTAATCTTGACCTATAGCCTTCTAATCTGTATGACCTGTGAACTCCCTACCTACTTGACCTTTGAGCAAAATATTGTCTGGCGGAAAGCCAGTTAACCTATATCTATCTTTATTTCCACGTTACATTTTTTTTCCTCGCTTTTTTTTTTTTCCCACTGCACTCTCCTTCGTATACTTGTAATGGTCAAAGATAATGATTCGCATTGTATTGTCAACGTCAGCCTTTTAAAGCTGAACAATATATGAAACTCTTGAGTAGTTTGAAAACCGAGTTATATAGTTTGAAATCCAGGTTAAACAGTTTTAAAACAGAGTTATATAGTTTTGAAACCACCTTATACAGTTTTAAAAACCAAGTTATATAGTTTTAAAACCTAACTTATACAGTTTTAAAACCAAGTTATACAGCTCTAAAACCAAGTTATACAGTTTTAAAACCAAGTTATACAGTTTAAAAACCAATTTAAATAGTTTTAAAACCAAGTTAGACAGCTTTAAAACCAAGTTATACAGTTTTAAAACCAAGTTACATAGCTCTAAACCCAATTTATTTATTCCTTTGCAGTGTTTTTTCATTTGAACCATTTGGCAACGAAATATGGATAACTACCAAAGACATGGAACGAAAAATGCATGAGGACTTTTATTAACGTTAAATAGGTATAGATAAATAAACGAATTGGAAAAGATAATAAAAATGTTTGAACAGCCGCGTGTATCAGCAATTATAAAGGTAGAGAGCAGTTGCACGGGCACATCCCGATACGATGCGGACAGATAATCACTAAAAAGGGACCGAAATGGGAATCAGATCATGTAGGAAAGAAGAGCCTTCACTAGGAACCTTAAGACGAACGTTGCTGAGAGAGACCAAGGTGCTGGACTGGTTTCCGTCCATAATATCAAAAGGATTGCACAGAATACAAAGGAATGTACGACTACACTGCAAGCGTCATATGACTTAAAACGAAGTTTGAACAATGGATCAACATCATAGCAAACGGGTAGTAACCCATAAGTGCTCCGTTCTTCTTCTAACTCAAGTCTGAGCCCGAAGAAGCTTAGCACAGTGTACAGGCTCTGTAGCACCGGTGAGGAACCTGAAATACTTTGGGCAGATTTTTAACTCCAAATTTTGGCCCGGGCAGCGCCGTTAGGCTACTACTCTTTTCGATTTCCAACTGCCAAAGGATTTTTTACGTGCGCAACAATGCACACGGGCGTCCGATCTCACTACCCAGAGACCAGGGGGAATTACTAGAAGTCCAAATCCACGTGAAAAAGTCCCAGTCCTTACCGGGGATTAAACCCGGAACCTCTAGCACTCGAGGCAGACACCATGCTTCGAGACCACGCAGCCCCCTGACCTATAAAGAAGAAGAAGGAGAAGAAGTTCTACAACGATGTAATTTAAGAAACAGGCGGTTTGTGAACAAGTTCACATCTATACATCATTGTTTTTATTGAACAGAAAGTTTAGTTTCGGCGGCACAGAACATAACTAAACAAACAGTGCACACAGCGCAGGATCATAGAGTTCAACATTTGTTGTATATACTCCGCAGGATGTAGGAAACTAGTCCCAGCGATTGTTGCCTGTAGTTATTACTCTGTGGTTTTAGGTTCCGTAGATTGCCATTACCTTGAAACGGCTGCAGCACAGCGCAAAGCGGTTTATGCCATGTTGCCCACAACTAAATCAAACCAGGCATGACGGAATTGTGAGACTGTGTTCATTGCATCTATTTCTTCTCGAAACAAATATATGTCTCGATTTCGGATAGACTACGGGTAAAACCAATAATTTTACTGATTTAAGAATCGACATCATGGCACACCGGGCTTGCCCATGGATGCTCCGTCTCCCGCAGCAAATGACGTAAGATGCTAACTGTTCCCATAGCACACTAATTATACACATGCAAATCTATTCCTATGATAACCAACAAACCAATAAACCACGGAGAGATAGTATAAGGTATATATCTACAAACACACGTGGTCACCAGTTGACTGGAAAAACAAAAAACCTGTCACAGAGATGAATAGAGGAGCGTCATATCTGCAGCAATGAACCGCAAGGACTCGGAATGCCGAAGAAGACGAAGAAGTTGTTGCAGTAGTAACAGCAGCAGCAGTAATAATGTCATCATCAGCAGCAGTCACCGTTGTATATACAGTTTACTGAAACAGTAATTACCAGATCCATAACTTACAAAACGAACGGATAAATAAATTAACCAGCCGTGCTCGGTCACTTAATGGGATTCGCTCTACCCAGTTTCAGTTTCTCCCGAACCAGTCAGAGAAACTGGCATAATATTTGATATCTGTGAATTAAGAAATTACAACCATTAGAACAGACCGGGCGTATGTGTTTACATAGGAAACAGCTAGACAGGGTCGCCGAAATCTGGAGTCTTAGGCAGTGAGCTCTCCCTCCTCAAGAATTATTTAGCCCCACCCCTTTTTTTCTTCCCTTTCCCGTCTCCCTCCCCGCTCTTAATTTGTAGTGAAGCCGGATTCTTCCTCCCCTAATCCCGAACACGCATATAATTTTTTTAATCCGCGCTTCTTGTCATGTGAAGCATAAGTTTGCCAGCTTAAAAATCGTCGCGATGCTGCTGACGCGGTTAAGTTCGTAATGGCACTTCTTTAGGGTGATCTTAAGCTTTTTGGGGCCATTGAAAATTAAAGATACGGCCAAGTCAGTTCTGTTCTCCTTCATTCGCTGCTGTATCTGCACCAAAGTATCATCTGGATGTCGTTCAACGATGTTTTCAGTGCGCTGCAAGTCATCGGGTGTCAGCTTTTCTTTGTTGTTTTCACCACAGTTCCACTGGAAAATTACACCTTTTCGTTAGTAGGTACTGATGATGTTTCTTGCTGTGCTTTCGTGGATACCAGCGACTTGAGCTGCCTCGTGGGTAGTTTTTCCATCGACTAACACAAGCTTAATAAGAACCTTTTTATGTGCTAAGGAAGTTCGCTTACACAGTGTAAATTGCCTCAGATCAGTGTTGCCACTTTTCATTGACAAAAAATATCCAAAACGGTGTCCAAAAATATCTACAAAGATCTAAATCTGCGTGGAAAAGATCTAGAAAAAACATCCAAAATGAAAAAGTCAAAAATTACATAGCTTTTGTTATGACTTACCCTACATATTCATGTTCTCACCTTCACTGATGTCTGCCTCACAAGATCCACAGGATAAACTTAGCTTGGATAATGAAGTTGAAGCTTCAAATCCAAAATGACCCTGGTATGCTTTAGCTGTTCAAATTTCTTTATAAGTGGAACAGTAGGCTTATTTCTCTAGTCTCATCAGGCCGAATTTTAATGGCACGATAGCATTTAAGAGGTCAAATTTCATCCTGTTTTTTTTTTAGGTTAGATTTGATATAATTCCTAGCACTGAAAACTCTTTCTACGTCAGCATTTGAGTGGGGTAGTATCATGGCAGACATGGCACTTTAAAGAGCTTACAGAATGGACTGTTTGATGAGGCATCTTTAAATTGTCTCACTTCACTCCAAAACGCTTTAGTTTCCGTGTTGTTTGTCCATTCAGCTAACTTTATTTTGGTTAACTGATATTCTCCTTCCGCGACACTATTATCAGTAGCCTCTAAAAATTTCATAACTTTACAATGTTTAGGTATGTCTTTTATTGGCTGAAGTATGTTGCTCACAGAAAAAAGTGAAATATTTTTCAAAACATCTAGATTTTCAGGAAGTCTCTGCTTCAATTGCTTCAATAATGTGATAAGGAAATCTTGACAGCGTTTTCTTAAGTTGTTCTCTTCATTCTCTGTTAACAGTCTATTTGTTTTTAAATCATCAATTTTTGATTCGATTTAATATCCAAGGTAAGGCTTAGGAGCCAAATAGTTCTCTGTAGTGCAAGTGAGCAAATCAGCTTTAGAAGTTGGCAACACCAGTCTTTTACCGAGTGAAATAGCAAGGTGAGATCATGAAGTAATTTAACTTTATCAAGTTTAGATTCGAACAGTTTATTAACTTTTTGCACTTCCATTAGAATAGGTTATAAAAAGAAAATGAATGACACATTTTTTTTCATCACTGTACATTCCATATAGTATTTCAGCTGTGTAGCACTTTTCACTTTGTCTTGTTATTTCAAAGTGTGTCTTCAACTTCAGCCATTGCTTCATAATTCTTTCAACAGCTGGTTAAATTGATAACCATCTAGTTTTGCAATCTGACATAATTTTAGGTGGTGTGGAACCATCATTCAAGGCTGTATATAATGTATTGTATTGCTGTTGTCTGACAAATGATTTGGAAAACCAGTAAGGTATTCCAAATTCCTTGGTAAATATTTAGATGAAGCATGTGATAATGCTAGCTGCAATGAATGACGCATACATTTTATAAGTATTAACGATGGGTTAGCTTCCTTCAACTTGGCATAAACGCTATTGTTTATACCAACCATCACTGAGGCATTATCAGTACCAATTACAGCCAAATTCTTCAAGCCTAACTGTTTGCTGATTAAAAGGTCCTCCAGGTCTTAAACTATACTTTCTACATCACACTTTTCAGATTGAACTAGTCCAAGATTTTTTACAAATCGAGCAAATGGTCACAGTTTGAAATTGTGCAGTGACAAATTAAAAACATTGCGACTGATACTTCAACTTTTGATGATTCATTTATCAGTATAGTTCTGAAAACATAACAGCGGTGTAATATCTTTAAATGAAACTGCAGTTTTATGCTTTTTTTAGTCTCTGTATGACTCTTTGAGTCATGCTTTAATTTCACACTTGCAGTACTTACAACAAGCTTTGGTCATATCCCAAGTTTTTAATTTTGTCATCATGCAACCATTCTTTCCAAATTTTTTGCTCATACTTTACTTTTGGCATGTTGAAAGGTTTTATTCAAAGTGAAAGCCACATAAGAAGGTGAGCAATTATTTTTTTTTTTAAATCACATGAAAAAGAAACGCAAAGTCAGCACAGTGAGGATACGGTTGAAACAAAATTAGTATGATTCACGCGCCTTTTTATTAATCAGTACCGTGGCTGCCAGATATTTGTGCGTTGATCCCAGTGAGAGTTCAAAGTTCAAATAATGGCAGTTGTCACAATGTACGTGCCAGACCAAAACGAAAATATTGTAGTAAATATTTTACACAGTAATTATTAAATTGACAATGAAAGAAAAAAAATAATCTATAAAATATCTAACTCCATATGAAAAGATCTAGAAAAATGTTTACGATCTAAACGTCAAAAACAGTATCTAAATGCAATTAAAAAGATCTAAATCTGGATATAAAAGATCCAAAGTGGCAACACTGCCTCAGATACGCGTCATTGTGAGATTGGTTGCTCATTTTTGGGTGCTTCGCTAAGTTTACAGGACTGTACAATAATAATTGAATGAAAAACGCATTCCTCTATTTATAGATATTGCAGAAGAACATCCCAGAAAAAATAATATAACGTGTGTTCCAGAATATCTAGAAAGTTCCAGCCTTTCCTCGAATTTCCTTTAATTGTGTCCAGTTTGCTTTGAAAGATGTCCGGTTTGATTTGAAAAATGTCCTGAGTGGTTTGAAAATCGTCCGGTGTGATTTGAAAAACCTCCTGGATGATTTGAGTAATATCCACTTTGATTTGAAAAGCGT
This sequence comes from Candidula unifasciata, assembly GCA_905116865.2. Lineage (NCBI taxonomy): Eukaryota > Metazoa > Mollusca > Gastropoda > Stylommatophora > Geomitridae > Candidula > Candidula unifasciata. The sequence goes on from CAJHNH020000391.1 coordinate 636,855, forward strand.
CCTAGGTGGTTTGAAAATTGTCTAGTTTGATTTGAAAAATGTCCTAGCTGGTTTGAAAAGTGTCCACTTTAAAGTGAAAATGGTATGTATACACACACACACACACACACACACACACACACACACACACACACACACACACACACACACACGCATATATATATATATAAATCTGGTTTTACCAGTTTTGTCCAGTCTCCTGTTCATTTCACAGTCTACACCGCATATCGTTTGTGACCAGTGTGTTTAGTTTCCTGTTCATTTGTTAGTCTACACCGCCTGTCGTTCGTGACCAGTTTTGTTCAGTCTCCTGCCTGTCTTTAGTGTCCTGCTTGTTCCTTCTATAGCCAATAGTATATACTGTTATGCAATGTTAAACGTCGTATTTGTTCATTCTCTTGCTAACTTCTTATAGTCGATACCTTTTAACTTTAGTCGTTTTTTTGTTGTTGTTGTCCCCAGCTTCTTGTTTTACCACCCCCCCCCCACCCCGTCTCAGGTTTTACTAAAGGCCTCCACAATATGTATCACCCCACCCAATCTGTCAGACTACTTTGCGTCTTCATGTTTTATCTTTCCTGTAGATCAGCGGCTCTCAACTTTCCTAATGCCGATAAACTTTAATACAGTTCCCTCACGTTGAGGCGACCCACAAACAATTATTTTCTTTCATAACTTCGATAAATATGTGTTTTCCGATGGTCTTAGGCGACAGGTCGTTCGACCGGGGCGGGGGGAAAGGTCGCTACCCACAGCCCGAGAACCGCTGGTGTAGATACATTTTAGGTGTACATTTTTACGTGTCCAAAAAAATGTAAGTTAGTATCCACCCCATGTGGGTTCATAGGGCCCCATTTCGAATCAAAAGAATAGACCCACTTCCCACTAACAAGCATGTCATAAAAGGCGATTAATAAACGGTCTGCTTAAATAGGATGTGTTGGGCCAAACAACGCAGCTGTAAACCTACGGAATAACACGCCGACAACCCTTTTAAGAGTGAACGCTGAAGTTGAAGAGAAGTATCCTTTAAGTAATTTATTTATCTGCAATCTCACAATTGTCCTTGATTCACTTCCGTATACCAGAATTGGTTCAGTACAGTTCCTAAAAATTGTCAATCTCAAGATCCTAACAAATCTGGCACACCATGCTACTTTGGCTCTAACTGTTTTACCTTTCACAGCGTTAGTATATATGCAGTGTAACTTGTACTGCAAGATAACAAAAACGCTTAGGAACATCTTCCTACAATTTTAAACCATTCCACAACAATTTGTGGTTCGCTGACTATTACTCCTCTCTCTATGTACAGAGGTAGGGGGAAATGGTGACACGGTAATCGCCCAGCAATGAAATGCGATATTTGCAGTCTTTGAATACAGATGAAGTTTGAGGTTTAAAGTCTGAACAACGGATCAACATCATGGCAAACGGGTAGTAACCCATAAGTGCTCCGTTCTTCTTTTAACTTAAGTCTGAGTCCGAAGAAGCTCAGCATAGTGCACAGGCTCTGTAGCACCGGTGATGATCCTGAAATACTTTGGGTACATTTTTAACTCCAAATTTTGCCAGGGCAGCACCTTTAGGCTTCTTTTTTCGATTTCCAACTGCCAAGGGGTTTTTTTTTTACGGGCGCAACAGTGCACACTGCAGTTCCGATCTCACCACCCAAAGACCAGGGAAAATTACTAGAAGTCCAGGTCAACGTGAAAAAATTCCAGCCCTTACCAGGGATTGAACCCGGAACCTCTAGCTTTCGAAGCGGACACCATGCCTCGAGACCATGCAGCGGCCTCTTTGAATACATTACGGTAATAATGTGTGTTTCATGGAGTTTAAAAAAAAAAAACCTGTATAAACATTTTGATACTGTATTTATTCAGATACGAAGGGATGCGTGCGAGTTAAATGTAATGTATGAAGTTGCCAGAGTGAACCTGCAGACACTTTTCATAACTATATTACAACATATAGCTACCCTGATTCGATCTAAATATGGCGGAATATGTCACGTAATTGGACGGCCAGAGTAGCTAACAACGATTGCTTGTAAGAAGCTAATGAAAGTAGATCTCTGATACAAAAATAAGAAGGAGACAAACTCTGTTCTTTGGCCACATAATGAGAAGGGAGACATTGGAAAACATCGTGACAACTGGAAAGATGAGTGGAAAAAAAAGGGTAGAGGCAGACCAAGAGAGACGATGGTGGATATGCTGAAACGATGGCATGGAGGGATATCATCAAGAGAGCTGTTCCAGGCAACCAGGGATCGTGATCTGTGGAGACGCATGAAAGCCCTCGCCAGTTGACAGGGCACACAATAATGATGATAATGTCATATAATATAAAGTGTTTAAACAAGTAGCTTTTGTGAAAATGTTTAAGCATTTTACCAGTGGACGACGACTATGTATACATTATTTTGGCTACTTCTAGTTTGATTTGTACGAGAGAGAGAGAGAGAGAGAGAGAGAGAGAGAGAGAGAGAGAGAGAGAGAGAGAGAGAGAGAGAGAGAGAGAGAGAGAGATGCTTCTTCACTTTTCTGTCAGAGATACGAGTATTTATTCCACATGAAAGCTAATATGTAGAAGTGTATGACTGGAGACAGCTACACAAACAAGACGTGATGATGATGATAGCATGTTGCCGACATTACACGCACATATGCACATGTACGCCAGTCCAGCTGTGAGCAGTTTATGGCCCCTGATTATGATTTAATGGCTGGGTTTTCATGATTAGTTTGTGAGCGCCAAGGGTTCTTATTTAGCTACACTTCCTTCCTGTCTTTCTGTATGTTTCTTTAATCATTTATTGCTTATGTAATCTTTCTGCCTCTAATCCTCTTCTTTCTTGCTTTTCAATTTCTTGTTCTTTCTCTTTCCACCGATGTAATCAACGAATAAAACATAAGCTGTTAGTTTGACTTCCGGTCAAACTGGACGCTAGGTACGGTCACTGTTTTGAGTCGTGGCAAAGGTTTTGCTTCTGCCAGACGGTGGCCGTTTCATTTTTTCTCTATTTGTAGAGTGAAAGGAGATAGTTTCGTAGCCCAGCTACTGAGTTGAGTGCATAGTGCGACTCTGTGAGCTGCAGATTTCATTTGGAATGTTTTTCAACTGTGACCAACTTGGTGTTGTGAATTGTAGATTCAAAAAATTGCGCGAGGGCTGTCGTCGCAATATCGGTGGTGCCCGTATGTGATTACAATTGATCGCGTATGCAACTGCTGATTTGTTGGTTACCTCTGTGCCGTCGATGATAAACTGCATTTCTACTGCCGGACTGTTTGTGTTAGCACTTTTGATTGCTATCATTTGCTTTTAATGCGTGTGTATGCTAGAGCATATTCTGAGACAGCAGTCTGTCAATCTTTCCACAGGGACCGTGATGAAAATTCTGAGTGTTTTTCATTGGCACGAGAGCGGAGCAATTATGGGGTGACCCGTTGCTGTGATGCTAAAATTAACATTACGATTACCATAAGCTTTCGGATGCTTTTGTGTGCGTCTTTTTCTTTCCTTCCGTTAAACTTCCTAGGCATAGTTTTTGTGCTGTGTTCTGTTACTTCATGATATCTGCTTGACAAGTCGCCCTGAAAGTAGGCCACTCTAAAACAAAATAAAAAAATATCCTAATTTAAAATGTAAAGCATGACCTCACACGTCACGGCATCATGTAGGCCAGGTGGCCTTTATACCGGAGTCTTGACATCTTCCAGACGGACACGAGCAATGGTAAACGGGGGTTCTCTTGGTGGTCAGGGATGCCGAAGTTGGTACTTTCGTACAAATTTATTACTCCTTGACCCTCTTGAAGCAGAACTGTCCCTTTGGTACGACGCCTGATGTTTTGCTACCATTAAGAGATTTTGCATCGGTATTTTAGATGTTGGCATGTACGCTGGATCTAATAAGTGTTACTGAAGGAAGATCAATGTTAAGTATACCATTGGTCGTGCAATCACCCAGCCATGTTAAAGAAGAACTTTATGAACAAACAAAGAATTGAGGCAACTAATAGTGCAAGAGCAGTCACTTATGCTGGGGTGGGGGTTTGGTTGGCATTTTCAGAGATACATTTTTGGGATAAAAATCTGCAGCTCTCTCTCTCTCTCTCTCTCTCTCTCTCTCTCTCTCTCTCTCTCTCTCTCTCTCTCTCTCTCTCTCTCTCTCTCTCTCTCTCTCTCTCTCTCTGCTTAACAATATTAAGATTTTCAAAACAGTGTTTTTCCGTAATGAATTTAAATAATGCGGACACAAACAATTTATTGCCAGGAATATTTCGCTACATCTCGTCAGGCGCGTTACTACAGAGTTATATCAACATAAAATGAAGCACAAAACTGAATAAATCCAACTGAAATGCGAATAGTTAAAAAAAAAACAATAATCGCCTTTCTTTGTAGACCTTAACAATAAATGAATCGATGAGATCAAATTTATAACTCCAGAACATTTATTGTACTATGTCGGGGAAACAAAATAGGGTTCTATTCCCAAAAATACTTTGGCAGCCCTGCACCAGCGATTGTAAACGTGGCCTATCTTGGTGGTCATGGACCTTTCATAGAGACGACTATCTGGAGCTTTTCGGCCAGCGCCTATATGCCTACTCCCCCCCCCCCCCCCCCCAACAGAAGGGTACTGGAAAGTCACACAATCAATTTGATCTACTAAGTTGTTTACAGTTGCCCTTCAACATCTGCTAAAGTCAAAGTGTCTGTCTCACAACACTAAGATCAAATATATAAAACATTGATTAGACCAGTCGTTTTATATGACTGTGAAACTTGGAGCACAACTAAAAGAGATAAAGCCTTATTGCAGGTTTTTGGAAACAGACTCTTACGACGAATCTTTGGACCCATTAAAGATACTAACAGCGGGTAATGGAGAGTGAGAAGCAATATTGAAATTCATAGTCTGTTTAAATCACCGCTGATCACTGGCAATATAAGAGCTAGTAGAATGAAATGGTTGGGGCATATTGAAAGAATGTCAGACAGCAGAGAAGTAAAAACTGTATACACAGGGGAAATGAATGGTCATAGACCACGAGGCAGACCAAGAAGAATATGGAGAGATAATGTCCAGACAGACCTGCAAACACTTGGTGTCACCAACTGGAACGAGAGGGCCAACCAGAGAGATGAATGGAGGCGGGTGATATCTGCAGCAATCAACCTCAAGGGCTCGGAATGGTGAAGAAGAAGGCCAACCAGAGAGATGAACGGAGGCAAGTGATATTTGCAGCAATGAACCTCAAAGGCTCGGAATGCTGAAGAAGAAGAAGAAGAAGCTATATATTCATGATGTTCCATTATATAAGGATCGTAGTTTACTCAGTCTAGAGCAGTCGTTTTAGTACCTTGGATGGAATCTAGTCCACCACCTTTGACTTCTCTCAGCAAAATCCGTTGTGGCGGTGGGAGCCTTGCGATTTCTCTCAGTTTCACTTTAGTGCCTGTGTGCTGATTCTCTGTTTGCTTTTTTCAGGAAGTGTCCAATATATTGCCATCTTCTTCTTCTTCTTCTTTAAAAATAAATTTTGACACAAATTGTTGTCCATTTTTTATCAGATTTCTTCCCCTTTCCTGTTCACGTGCCGTTCAAGTTCATCAGTTTCTTCTGGCGTTAGTTTTCGAGTGCAGTTGACTTTCGTTTCGTGTCTTTCCTCGTTCTTTAACTTTGACTAGCATATGTTAAAAGTGAAAAAAACATAAGAATGTATAAAACATTACTGGGAATTAACAAATTATATAATTTAAAATTTCCATATTTTTGTTCAGGCTTTTAAAAGTTGTTGTTGCCTTGCCAGTAAGAACAATAATTTAACTCACTCACTCCACACCAGGAGATACACCATCGCCCATGCTTATCAGTCTAACTGTTGTAACTAAATACTTCGCCCAAATATGGGATGCAATTTGTTGGGGTCATTTTAAAACCCCACACCGGCTGTGGTCAAGGCCCTAAATAATCTAACGGTTGAACATAGTTTCTAGGACTTGTACCCGGGTATTTCTCATCCGAATGGTAGTACTGTGTACAGCGGATGTTTGCTCCTCGTTGTGCAGTCCTGTTGGGGTTGAATGCCAGTCACTAGCTTTCTGTTGCTATTAGTTTGCTCATATTATTTGTTTCTGTCTCGTTATTATGCCTTGGTCTTCTTTTTCTTTTTCTCCCCCCCCCCCTTTCCCCCCCCCCCCCATAGTTCCATAGTTCCAGGAAACGAACTCCACTGCTTTTTTTTTTTTTTATAAAGAGTTTTCGTCCTTTCCTTTTTGCTTCCTCTTTCATCTTATTGAAAGCGTTGGTTTTCACAGCTTACGTTACGTTTCGATTGCGAAATTTAAAATTATATACAATCAGATTTAATACGAAGATTGTAAGAAATAATATCGTATGCATGTGTGGATATCATACCCCCCCCCCCTCCCCCACCCACCCACTTCCTTATCCACAGGGATCGAACCCTGGTAAATTTCAAGGATTGCACTGTGAAACGCTTTCACTAACCTACCTCTAGGCCACATTTAACTATTACCGTCATCACGTTGAAAGTAATATATACATGGAACAGAAAGAGGTAATTGTCTGTCTAGTCAGAGACATGCGCCTCCAAATGTAGGCTGCCTTCCCTACTTGTACCCTGCCATGTTGGGGTACTCTGGCAACGCGATTATCTAGGAGTCCACTGTGTGTGGAGCAGATGGGAGCACACCAGGCACCTAACCTCTATAGGTTTAGTGCTGCAGATAGCCGTCTGTAAACCAGCCCTCTCTTGATCTCAGCCGTCACAACTTTTTATTTTTAGCCTTTTGCGGCCAACTTTTCTCTATCTCTCTTATTTTTATCCACATTTTCGTTCAGTCCATCGGTTCTACTCACCTGCTTTCTTCAGAGTTTTCGTCTATACCCGTGGCACCTCTTTCGTCTTTTTGAAAGCTTTGGTTTCCGGTGGCCTGCGTTGCGTTGTGATTGAGGAGTTTATAAGTATATACGATTGGATTTAATTCAAAGATTGTACAGAAATAATATTCTTTGCATTTGTGGATAGCCTTGTGGTAGTTGTTTTGTTTGCTTTCGTCAAATCGAAAGATGGATTGCAAATGTCAAGATAGTCAGATAAGATGACATCAAACAGAACTTGTTTTTCAGATAGGTTTGTCAGTGATTGTGAGGTTTGTCAGTGATTGTGAGGGTGTTAGTGTTGCGAATTAGTTTTCATTATTATTTAAAAAAAAAAAAAAAACCATTAGTTAATTCGTTGATTTTGTTTTTTCTTCTTTGCGTTCACCGAATGTGAACTATGGGGCAAAAAATTATGATTGTTCGTCCACTTCTGAACTTTAGTCTTGTTCCAGAACCTTAGTGTGGCGCGCATATCTGTGCTTTGAAAGATCTGTTATTCTAAAATTTATTCTCTAGTTTCAGACAATGTACAGGAGAGTTTTCAGATCCACGGCCAGCTCCAGATGTATACATACAGCCGGACGTGTCAGGCCTTACCCGCACAGGACTGCAGAGTGCACTGAACAGTACCGCGTCCCTCCTCCCTCTCTCGATAAGCCCTAGCAAGATTTATCAAAATGCTCTAATACAGTGGCTCTCACCCTCCGTAATGCCGCGACCTTTAATACAGTTACTCATGTTGTGGTGCCCCCCCCCCCCCCCCCCACCCCAGCCATACAATTATTTTCGTTCCTACTTCATAACTTCAGCGAGTATGTGTTTACCGAAGGTCTTAGGCGACCCCCTGTGAAATGGGCGTTCGATCCCCACAAGGGATCGCTACCCACAGGCTGGGGACTGCTGGTCTAATATAAACCCTACCTAATAAAAGCTCTAGTTCAGTTCGTCAGCCAGACTCACTGATTTCATTCATCCCTAAAAACACACGAGAGGCGTATTGAAATAAATGTATAAAGTAAATGATGTCTTAATAAATTTAAATAATTTGTATTGTTGACAGTAATGTTTTCAATAAATGCAATATAAATTATAATTATGTATGTGTAAATACCGGCTACTTTGTATATTTAAAAAAAAATGACCGTGACTCTCAAGTCGACCCAGCCTTGAGTGGGTACAAGGTGCAGTCCCGGAAAGTAAAGGCAGCCGGCGTGATGTTGACCACATCACCCATCTTGTGCCGATTGGTCTATAAAAATAAAGGTCTAGCCCTATATGCCATATACGCCTGAAGGCGTGGAAAGTGGACCCTTACTTTTATTTTATTTTTGTTTTTAATTTGTGTAGCCGAGACATGTGCGATAATTATGACTAGGAGGTTGTACTGGGTATCTGGGAATGAGCCCTATTGGCTTGCCATCTGAGATGAGTTTCGTCTAATCTCACTGGTGGTCAGATTATCACATATCAGTCTGGAGATGGAAAAAAAAGAGTCAAGCCTGTATTGAAAATATTAAAAAGACAGTCATTATCCTTCGGTCATTTTTGAGAAAAAAGGAAGCTGGACCACGTTGTGACCGCTGGAAAGATATGTGGAAACAGAGTAGAGACACAAGAAGACAATACGAGGAGATTCTTGAAATCCTTTTGTCGTAACATGGAGGGGTGTCAGCAGACGAACTAAAGGTAAAGGTAAAGTCGGGAGATGTGAACCAGCGTCTTTGCACACGGTTATAAACCATAAGTGCTCTGCCACCAGTACGGACAGCTGATAAGAATTGTCCGCTTGTGTCGCCGTCCGCACGTAACTCTGTAGTTACAGCGACGTTCCTTCATTTACCCCAGAGTGTCAACTGTGGTACCAACCATTTCATAAAAGCTGGGTGAACCCCGGGAGCCGCCCGGTTTCGTATACTGACCGTGGCTGCAGCGAGTCGCAGCAGGATTTGAAAGCGAGCCTCTTATCGACCGCGCTAACGCAGACGAACTGATGCATGCTGACTCTGAAGGTCACAGATTCTGGAGAGGTCACTCACGCCCTTTGGAAATGCAGTTGATGCTGACGATGTTTAGTATCCAAAAACAGTTTCTAAATTTTAAAAAGTCTAAGGATAATTTTTTCATGATGTAAAGTCTGCTGTCAGGAGGTATTCTAGATCTCACACAATTTTCGAGATTTGCAAAGGATTTCTGATCATTGTCACTAAGCAATGGGCATTCTCATGCGTGCCCAGTCCTCCGATGCAGCAGCCACTCCAGTTTACTTCTACTGGCTGTTTCCACAAGAAGGTGGTTACAATGTCTCCTGTCTTGGCCTCGAAGACGCAAAGAAGTACTTCATCAAACTTTATTCCCAGGTCTTACAGTCGCGTTAGCGTCATTCGCCAGCCTAGTCCGTTCAGCATTGCTAATGTAAGCTCTGCTTATGTTTCTTATTTCTAATGCCTGATTTCTCAGGTACTAGGCATTCAGAGAAGAAGGCATTTGGCATTTTAAACGTAATAGGAAATGACATTCCCTAATTGCATTTTTTTTTTTCACCTTCAATTAAGTATCTAGGGAAAAGACAGGTGAAAATTAAAGGTAAAGGTGTTTACAGCCGGTGAAATGTTGAGCGATTGATGTTACTGATCGTTAATTTTTACATACATAACAAGTGATTTTTCTTTGAAACGACAGCGTTATATTACAATCTCGACGGGAAGAAAATTGGAGGTAAATCTCCAAGTAACGTATGTGTGCCTTGCTATTTCTTGTTTATCCTAATGCAAGTTTTTATCTGAACACCCCCCCCCCCCATTTTTTTCTTCCCTTTCCTCTCCCTCGCACTTTCACACAACCTGTTCTGCTGTTCTACCACCCCCTCCCTTGTCCCTGTTTAAAATTTTGGGGTGAACATTACGCAAATCTCCCCACACAGAGTTAGCCCCGCCCATTTACGCACTAGATCACTTTTTATTCAAAGTTTGTTAGGCTGGTCGACCTTCCTGAAGGATAAAGGTGTGTCCCGCTCTCTTGTTTGCTTTCTGTGTTGTCTAACATTTACGTTGTCATTCTGAGAAAGAGACTGCCTGTGACATAGGTTGCAGCACTCTCGTAGAAGGCTGTGTTAGGGCCAGTGTTCCGTGTTTTTGGAGCGGTAAAAACGCTGGCTTGCTGAAATATACAACACGCGATATCAACGGTATCGCGGAACACCCCCTTAACCGTGTGCGAAAGTGACGAGGCTCAGTAACTAACAATCAGAAGTGACCTAGTATGTATATAGGCCGGGCTAACTTTGTTTAGGGCAATTTGCATTACGTTTACCGTCATTCGTTCTTAGCACTCCCAGTCTCTCTCTCTCTCTCTCTCTCTCTCTCTCTCTCTCTCTCTCTCTCTCTCTCTCTCTCTCTCTCTCTCTCTCTCTCTCTGTGGCTCAATATCTTGCTCTTTCTGTCTGTCATTGTCTTGTTCTTCCTCTCCCTGAATCTTCCCTTCTCTCTTTCTCTTCCCGCCTGCCTGTCTCTCTATCCCGATCTAACCGTGCATTCATTCTCTTTCTGTCATTAATGCTGTCGATATTTAATGACACCGGATGTCCTGTAGTAGCAGGAAACTATTAAAATGCCAGAAAGCTTTAACCAATAACATTACTATTTGCGCCTCGACATATAATAATACTGCTGCTGCTGCCGCTACTACTGCTGCTGCTGTTACAAGCACTGTTGCTGCTGCTACTACTAATACTACTACAGCTGCTGCTGTTGTTGCTGCTGCAGTTAAAAGTGTACCTTGTTTAAACATTAGAAACACACTTTCCTGTTGCGTCGATACGACCCGGGAAAAGGTTCTTTGATAAACTGAGCCTGTTCTCCACATGCAGCCACATCTACAAAACACAGCTATAATCCGTATGTGGACTTTTAAATAGCGCCATATAATTGAGATGCATAGACTCTTTGTTGTAATTACCACATGCATTCTAGGATTTATTGCTCAGGCGTGTGTGTAATTTCCAGTCATTCTGTTCTTCCTTTGTAATAAAAATAAGTTAATAGGAGTATAACTTCTGTGTGGTCGCTTCGGGAACAGATTCTTTTGGCATATGATCTTGGTTTGGTTTGCTTAACAATAAAAGACATGCCTCATGAACCTGAAATATTGGAGTACCATCACAGCGGTATGCTCTAACTAATTCATGCAGTATGGCATTTGCGTGGACTTTCCTTCAGAAAATTAATACTTTCGGTGCACCTGGTTGTCTCCATGGGTGTCCTTGTCCCGTTTTCTGTAGATCGCTGTAGATCACACAAGAACAGCCTCTGCACAATGATCGATCGTCCTTATATCTGAGAGGAATGCCGCACTCGGGGTTACCCAGATATATATTTTTTAAATAAATGCCTAATATTTTAGCCAAACACGATTATACATGAGGAGTTCATGAGAAAAACAGAATGTTTCTCACTGGTAAATGCTTACAAATGAAAAGGTTAGAGATGGCTTGGACATGTTTGCAGAATGTCTGGTGACACTTTGGCAAGGAAAGCTCTTTGATGGATGGCAGATGGTAAAGGGGGACAAGTACGACCTAATGGAACACGGAGAAGCAGAGTAACAAGGAAAGTTAATGAATACAAAATGACAGGATATCACAGATATGTAGGCGCTTTGCTGGAAGAAAACAAAAATCGGCACTATCAATCAGCACCCCCAAAAGGGGAGCTTTAGGTCATAATTGTGACTAGATTACGTAAGCCTTGTCGCCCTGAAAAGGACTCTTGTAGTGCTGATGCGATCCCTACCCCCCTCCCCCCCCCCAAAAAAAAACAGACTCAAATAATGTCTCGACCGGCGACGAAGTCGTCTACCGGCAAGCCAACGGGCCACCCGGTCGTCGATGAATATGCATAATAGCAGCAGATTTATACTAGTGGAGATCGCATGTGAATGCCTTATGTGTCAACAATAACTTGAAGAGGATCTGCAGAGAGAGTATTGCTTGGAAGGAAAAAAGGGGTGTGGGGAGGTGTGGTACCATTCAATAGCTTGGTGACTCACCGGCGTAATCAGATTCCGTGCACTGAGCCGAGCTCTCAGAGTATAATGTAAAATGAGAGGTTCGAACTACTAATGGGTAGCTTCAGGTGCGATGTAGGTGGTTCTTAAACACAGCCAAAAAACCTGCGAATGCATTAACCCGCTGAAAAGCATCTAGTTCACATTCACAGTAAGACAGACTGCAGTCGGCTCTTAAGTTCGTAAGTGAATCCATTACAACGAACCTCTAATGTAAACACCGCCATAGTGGTTTTCATTATTTCCCTGCACTGCTGTCTTAAGCCGTCTGCCTATCACTCTGTTCTAAAAACGCATCCAACTGTCAGTCTGCTTCTACTACCGGTGCCGATCTGCGCGCCCTGGGGAGAAAATTATTTTCAGCAACAATAATAGAAGAGATGTCAACAGAGGAACAGTGAGCCAGCCGCTCGTGTGCTGGGCTTGAGGTATCCCAGGAGAATTTGAACGACTTACAAGTGGCAGATTCAAAGGGGATTTTATTGTTCAACTTATTGTTTTCTCAGATGTTGCTTGTTAGCAGTTCCTGTGCTTAACCTATCTGCGGGGTGTTCGCTAGAGGTATTGCGGTTAAAACTATATATATTTACCTAATTTTTTTTAACCCGGTATCTTTGAACTCGGATAGCCCCAGTTAGTCTTCGGTGGATGTTTAATTTTAGATAATGTCAACGTATGTTGTATATTTAGTTTAAAATTTGTGTTATTTATTTTTATATATTTTTACTTTAAGTGAAGCGTCGAGAGTTATTTATCGCACCGATTGAAGCTTATTATTAAAATAAAAGACATGTAATTTTTTTGCCGTCTCTCCCTGGTTCGATATCATTCGTTACTCGACAGTGTGTTTTTAAAGGGGAAAATTTACACTAAACTGGCGATGTCGTTTTTTAAAAAAAGCCCGTTTTCTTGGTTACAGTTGAATTTAAGACAGCAGTGCATGGAAATAATAAAAACCACTATGACTCTACAACATAATATTCTATATATTGCTGCTTCAGAGCAACCGCTCTGGCACTGTGATTACTGCTATTGCTTACTTTGACAGCCTCAACCTCCATTCTCACGCTGGATGTGGTTTCCCATCATATGAACCATGGCTGTGTTGTGTTTGTTATATTGTGAAGCTTGCTGATATACTTTTCGTTCGGGTTTATATCTTTCCTTGAATTGCTTACTAAGATAATTGTTTAGGTTCAAATCTTGACATAGTAAGATCGTTCCATTTCTCTTCCCTCGCCCTACTCCACAGCAGGCATGACTTTGTATATTGCCAGATACATCAAATATATACCTGATAATTTTCAGAATTGTCTGCGGATGATCAAAGAAGGAATAACTGCAGGGGAAGAAAACGGCCACTGTCTGGCGTATGACCTTTGATATCTGGGAAGTCGCCGTGGTGTAGGAGCTAGATGCTTGCCTAAGGATGAGAAGGTTGTGGATTTAAATCCGAACTGAGCAGTTTTTCAGAAATGACTTTGGCGCCTAGGTCAGTTCAGTCTGAAATGAGTACCACATAACCCATGAAGTGCCGATTGTTCTAGAAAATATATTTCTAGCAGTGTTTGTCCATGCTTGTTAAAGCGTGACGACGGATCATTTACTTTATTTTAATCTGGGGTCCAACACTTAATAATTGAATGGGATTATCTGCTGCAGGACCTGCCTGTTGCCCATTTGAAGAATTGTAATCACTGACGTAGACTCACAAGATAAATACTCGATAATGTCCTTAGATTTCTAACCAACGATCTCCTGGTCAAAAAAGGTAAAATCGTTAACATCGATCTGTGATAGTTATTCATTCGGCTTGGCGAGTGCATGTCTTTTGTGTTGTCGCTGTAATTACGGAGTTATGGATGCTCTGTCCTTCTTTCGGCAAGCGAAGACTCTTTTGCGTGGACTTCATTTCAGTTCATGTTAATTACATTTTGTTGGTATTGTTGTTGCTGTTGTTTGTCTCTGTGGTGGTTGGTACTAAGACATTCTTGTCAGAAAGCCTAAATATTGCGCAGTTTCCTCTTTAACAAATCTAAGCCCCTGGCACAAAGCCGAAGCCCAAATGGACGAATCATCAGGACATTCCACTTGAGAGTTCAGAGCGGATAAACAAAGAAGAAGAAAAAGAAAAGACTGGTGCCAATCGTATCTTCCTCGAATTTTGTTATTTGTATCTTTTGTTATTCAGGCAGCTCTCCTAAAACATCGTATCTCTAGTTTTGAAAAAGAAATTTGAAAAAAATTCCGCTCATTAGTTATAGTAAAGTTCCATGATTGACTTTGGTAGCATCAAATACCGCTGATAATAAACATTTATTACTTTCTATTACATACACGATAACTCCGCTGCCAGACTTTGTGGGGGCGAATGTGCGGAACGTTTTGAAACAGTGACGGCTTTAAAACGGCCTGTAAATTTTAGCAAACGAAGATGTATTTGACATAAGTCTGCAACAAACTGGCAGACGTGCAACTTGCAAATGACCCACGAAATGGTAGTATAATTTCACTTGAAATTGTATGGTGAACAGTTGCCTTAAAAAAACACACAAGACACAGACACACACACACAGAGAGAGAGAGAGAGAGAGAGAGAGAGAGAGAGAGAGAGAGAGAGAGAGAGAGAGAGAGAGAGAGAGAGAGAGAGAGAGGCACAGAGAGAAGAACACAGATAACTGACAAGAACAACCTAAACTGGAGTCCTGGACAACTGACGTATCATTCACAGACAGTCATGATTGTCTGCAACAGTTGAAAGTTTGAAAACCAGTTTGTTCTTCCTCTGTCTCTTTTTGTCTATCCGCCTATCTGTTTGTCTACTCTCTCTCTCTCTCTCTCTCTCTCTCTCTCTCTCTCTCTCTCTCTCTCTCTCTCTCTCTCTCTCTCTCTCTCTCTCTCTCTCAGTTGTCTACCTGACCCGAACATTCTTCTTCTTCTTCGCGTTCACCGGCTGTAAAACTTTGGCGGAAAGTTGTGGGTGATCGTCCACCTCCTGGCATTGGTTCTGTACTAGAATTTGAGTGTTGTTACACATCCCTTTCACACATCTGACTTATTTATGTGCAGAATATTGGTTCCTTACCTTTCAGACCTATGTACTTCAACTTTTAAGGTAGCCCCCAATTAGTCGACTCATACGACATGCTTGTTGGGGAGGCAATGGCTGTATTCTTGTTTTCCTCATAACAGGGCCTCGGACCCCACACGAGTGAATCCAGCATTTTATCTCACGGTGTCCCACTCGCTCTCTTACTATCTCTTTCTCTATTTCTCTCTCTTTCTTACGCTGTCTCTCTGTTTTCTTTCTCTCTTTAAATTCACTCTCTCCCATTCACATTCAGTATTTTACCTCTCTCTCTCTCTTTTTCTCTCTGTATGTGCCTCTGTCTGTCTGTCTCATTTAATATCTTACCTTTCTCTGTCTCATTCATTTTCTTACATCCCCCTTCTCTTTCTCTATCTTTCAAACACGCTTTCACACTGTCACTTTTTCTGTTTGTCTTTCTGTCTGCCTCTCCCTCCCTCTCTGTCTGCCTGTCACTACCTCTCCCTCTTTGTCAATCTCTCTGTCCCCCTCTCTTCATCTGTGCCCCTCTCTCTCTCTTCCTTTCTGTTCTCTCTCTCTCTCTCTCTCTCTCTCTCTCTCTCTCTCTCTCTCTCTCTCTCTCTCTCTCACACATATATCTCTCCTTTGATCCCTCGCTCCTTATCAGCAGATTAATAGAAGCAAATCAGCGTCCGTGAATACTGAAAGTCCATTACATCAAAGGGATTTTTTAAAACCCATGTGCTTTTGTTTCAGCCAACTTCCAGTACGCAATGAATTACTGAACGATGCGTACTCATCTATCATTTGTCGGGTGGAATGGTAAAACTGGCACCAGGTTTATTTAAATCTTTCTAGGAGAAGCTCGGCCCATTTCTTTACATCATCATGTGCCTTGTCAACTGGCGTTGGCAATCATGCTTCTTCTTCTTCTTTGTCTTCTTCTTTTTCTTTTTCTTCTTCTTCTGCTGCTGCATTCGCTCTTCTACTTCTTCTTCTTTCGTTCGCCTGAAATAAGTTGTCTATGTCAGCAATTTTGTCTGTTGTATAAATTTCACTGTTGTTGTTAGTTCATTCAGTGGTCCATAGAGTTTACGTTCCACTGTTGTTCTTTCTGGCCAAAAGGTTTGCCTTAATGTGTCAAATTCGGTGCAGTCCTGGAGTACATGCTCTGCTGTCTGGGGCACCTTTCCACAGGTGCACATGGCTGATACGCCTATTTTGAATTTTGTGTACATATGATTACGTAATCGGTTGTACCCTGTTCTCTTAAAAGTGGGTTCGCACATTGTATTGTTGTTCACGTCAAGGCTGCGATATCTGCACCTTTTGCCATAACACATTTGATTTCAGTACACCAATAATTAGTCGTATTTTATGGCATGCTTGTCAGGGCGTGTTAAGTGTAACCCCCCCCCCCCCCCACCCCCCTTCCTTTCCTAAATCTACCCCCCCCCCCACCCCCTTTCCCCCCAAACCTCTTGAAGGATACTGGAACACAGTGAATGCCAATCATGCGATCTCCAATGTGTTTCAGTTCTCTCTCTCTCTCTCTCTCTCTCTCTCTCTCTCTCTCTCTCTCTCTCTCTCTCTCTCTCTCTCTCTCTCTCTCTCTCTCTCATTTACTCACTCACTCTTTGTCTCGCCTACACTCACCCCCCCCCCCTTACATTTCTATTTTTGTTTCTCTCCATCTGCCCCCAAAACCTCTCTCCTTCCATTCCCCCTCTTTTTTTTCAGTAAATCTTTATCGCAACATATTTCTCCTTTTCTCTTGTCATAATGTGACCTCAAATTATGATAAATTAAAACAAAAATGTTTGTGATTAGTTCTTTTCGCGTGTAAACTTCATTGAAAGCCTCTAGATAACTCACTTTGACTGTCCAAGGAATGTAAACCCTCTTCAGCGACTTTAATCTGAGCGATGCAATATCTCACTCTAATGCCCTAATGGTCTAGGATTCGTGGTTGTTTGCTAAAACTAGTTATACGATGGTTCTAAAACTGCATCTTGTATTCAGCATTCAAGAATCTGTCGCCTTACATCCGATGACATGGATTTATTGTATGAGGCGCTCTTCAGTGATTAAAATGTGATATTGTTAAAATAGATATTATGTCCACTATTCGGCCCTGAAGCAAATAGGAAGCGAATATTCGGTACAGTTTTAGTGATAATCGTTCTGTGCTGCTGTTGTTTTTGTTGTAGTTGTTGTTGTTGTTGTTGGGCCATGCGGTCCTATATTCTAAAGCTAAAGGCCTACGCTGCCGTGAGTGCCGACGCTCAGACCAAAAATCAATGCCTAACAGTCTGCTGCCAAATCGCCTACAGTTAAATCAGACCCAGTATGTTGAAAAAAAAAAAAAAAACTTCATAATCTTGAGTCTATAATACCAACTTATTTCATAAGCTCTGTGATAGTCTTGTTGAAAATATCCTGCTTCTGACAAATTAAATATGGCACACTAAATGGAAAGGTGCATTCGTTTTTAAAATGCTTGTGTTAAGTTACAGTTATTTCCGTGTATGTGTGTGTGTTTTGTTGTTGCTGTTGTTAAATCTCCAGTATAATTTTTGGAGTCTCTAGGCGCCTGTACAGTCGTTTGCTTATCCATTAGTTCTTTGTTGGTAATGTATACATCGCTAATCCTGGTTTTTTAAGTGTCTGGAAATTTCAGATTGTTTTTCAGTCTTTTGCGATCTCCTCAGAGTAATCAGACACTACATCAATTGTTGTGTTGGTTGTTGTTGTTTTATTAAGCTTCATGAGTGCCATGTACCATTTTGTTTGGACAGGGAACATTAGAAAGGAAACAGATAAAACTGAGATAAAGCAGAATATGCATGCGGATAAGCTAAAAGTAACGTGTCTGAGAAGCACATTAAACGCATGCTATGGCAACAGCGGTCCTGGAATTTCCTGCTTTCTTTGTAGAAGACTTTGATTAAATCCGGGTGTTGCTAGTCCCACTCGCCATCGCCGTGAGCTTTGATTCGTATGCCTCTCTTTAGCACAGTATAACATTATCGTTTGGAAGGACGGAAAGGTGCCAACTAACCATGCAACTGCATATGTAACCGTTCAGCTGCACATATAACCACTTAGTTGCATATGTAACAATTCAGCTGCATATGTAACTGTTCAGCTGCATATGTAACTGTTCAGCAACACATATAATCGTTCAATTGCATATGTTACCGTTTAGCTGCATATGTAACCGTTCGGCTGCACATGTAACCGTTCAGCTGCATATGTAACCGTTCAGCTGCATATGTAACCGTTCAGCTGCATATGTAACCGTTTAGCTGCATATGTAACCGTTCAGCTGCATATGTAACCGTTCAGCTGCACATATAACCGTTCAGCTGCATATGTAACCGTTCAGCTGCATATGTAACCGTTCAGCTGCATATGTAACCGTTCAGCTGCATATGTAACCGTTCAGCTGCACATATAACCGTTCAGCTGCATATGTAACCGTTCAGCTGCATATGTAACCGTTCAGCTGCACATGTAACCGTTCAGCTGCACATATAACCACTTAGCTGCATATGTAACCACTTAGCTGCATATGTAACCGTTCAGCTGCACATATAACCGTTCAGCTGCACATATAACCGTTCAGCTGCACATATAACCGTTCAGCTGCACATATAACCATTCAGCTGCACATATAACCATTCAGTTGCATATTTTACCGTTTAGCTGCACATATAACCGTTTAGCTGCACATATAACCATTCAGCTGCACATATAACGGTTTAGCTGCACATATAACGGTTTAGCTGCACATATAACGGTTTAGCTGCACATATAACGGTTTAGCTGCACATATAACGGTTTAGCTGCACATATAACCGTTTAGCTGCACATATAACGGTTTAGCTGCACATATAACGGTTTAGCTGCACATATAACGGTTTAGCTGCACATATAACCGTTCAGCTGCACAAACAAGCTTATGAGTTCTTGGTTAGCTTTGTGGTTAAAATTGCGTCGGCCGCATTTATTTGCAGGGACATTTCCCTGTGCTATTTTGAGTAGGTCGGGTTGTGAGCACCCAGAGGGTATTGAAAATTCGGCAGCGTGTGGATTCGAGTCCGACGATCAGTTGGCATCCAGCCACTGCAGTCGAGGGGTTGCCATGTTTTATTGTTGCTGGTTTTCTTCTCGTTAAAATAGTTAATAGGGGTGCCGCTGTGATGTAGCGGCTAGACGCTTGCCTCCGGACCAGAAATACTAGCTAAAGTCCTGGGAAGGTAGTCGACCTGATGCTGACCATATCTTTACCGAGTCCCGATTGGTCTATAAAATCTAGATAGGTCTAGCCCTATATGCCCAAAACGCCTCAAGGCGTTTTAATATTTACCAGACTGCCGCTCCATCGCTTGCTCGCGCGCTCGCTGGCTCAGTTGTTAGACTTATCTCGTTCCTCTAGTTACTTCCCTGCTGCTGTCCCGTCCACTCATTTACTAGACTTTATCTCATCGGCCTGTTTAGTACATACATCACTGCTGTCTCACTAGCTTAGTTACTAGACTTTGGTAGCGTACATACATCGCTGCTGTCTCACTAGCTTAGTTACTAGACTTTGGTAGCGTACATACATAGCTGCTGTCTCACTAGCTTAGTTACTAGACTTTGGTAGCGTACATACATCGCTGCTGTCTCATTAGCTTAGTTAGTAGACTTTGGTAGCGTACATACATCGCTGCTGTCTCACTAGCTTAGTTACTAGACTTTGGTAGCGTACATACATCGCTGCTGTCTCACTAGCTTAGTTAGTAGACTTTGGTAGCGTACATACATCGCTGCTGTCTCACTAGCTTAGTTACTAGACTTTGGTAGCGTACATACATCGCTGCTGTCTCATTAGCTTAGTTACTAGACTTTGGTAGCTCGCTTCTCTAATTGCTCATCGACTGTTTTGGTCCTACGGTTACTGGGTAGTTACTGTCCTGTCTCCTCACGTACCAGACCAACACGAGGCCTAGTTACTGAACTGCTTCTATCTCTCTAAAATAGTGCCTAGGCCGTCGCTGTTTGGTTCTCTCTGTCTGTTCCTGCATTTACCTTCCAGTCACCCATCTGATTTGTGCCAATTTCCTATTCTAAAACTCATTGCATAAGACAAGCTGTTTCTTGTATCCTCCACTTCAGTTCACTTGCTTCAAGTATTCCCCCGTTGCTCTCTTACTGGTACATATATTTGATTATCACAACTCCCTTCTTTTACCCCCCCCCCCCCTCCCCCCCCCAAAAAAAAATATTTGTTTCGCAAAGTTTTGCCCGCTGCTGTATAATTACTTTAAATCTTCTTCTTCTTCTTCTTCTTCTTCTTCTTCTTCTTCTTCTTCTTCTTCTTCTTCTTCTTCTTTTTCTTCCTCCCCCTTCTCCTCCTCTTCTTCCTCCTCCTCCTTCTTCTTTCTTCTTCCCCCCCACCCCTCTTCCTCTTTTTCCTCATCCTTCTCGTCCTACTCTTTCTCTTCCAAATCCTTCTCCTTCATAAAGCTTCTCGGATTTACACAGAAACACGACTTATTATGATAAAATAAACAGTATTTATTTATTTGAGTTCCTCTTTAGTTGTAAAAAAAAAAATGAGTGTGGTGTTGACTTTTTAGGCTCTTGAGGCCAGTATCTCCTTCTAAATGGGCTGTACAAAAGAGTCTTGCATGACATGTTCTGCAGTTTGCACTGACAACCTCCAATGGCACATTGGAGAACTACTCAGAAGAATCTTGTCTATATGTTTGTTCAGTCTGTTATGCCCTGTCCCGAGCTAGGTATAGACTGATGACCTGTCCGTGCAGATCAAGTTTGTGGTTAGTCATCTCTGGCAGAATCTTGTCTATATGCTTGTTCAGTCTGTTATGTCCTGTCCCGAGCTAGGTATAGACTGATGACCTGCCCATGCAGATCAAGTTTGTGGTTAGTCATCTCTGGCAGAATCTTGTCTATATGCTTGTTCAGTCTGTTATGTCCTGTCCCGAGCTAGGTATAGACTGATGACCTGCCCATGCAGATCAAGTTTGTGGTTAGTCATCTCTGGCAGAATCTTGTTCACTTCCGGTAGACGATTACCCTTTTTCTCTTAAAGTATGGCTACTGCGTTGTCTTTCAGTTTACATTCTCCCCTTTTGTGTCTGATTTCTTTTCTTTTTCCCAGTTGTTTCGCATAATTTTTTTTTTTTTTTTTCAGTATTCCTTATTCTTTCTGTTATGTTTAATTCCTTAGGTTATTGTTTAAGAATTAGTTCGTCATTTGAACTCTTTCCCGAATACATTCCTCTGTCACTACCTCATTCTGTCATGCTTCTGTTGTTATAATTTGAATTTTTCTCCCGTCAATTATATACTGTTACCTGTGTCACCTGCAAGGCGAAGATATCGCTGCTGTGCTTTAAACAGACAAAACACAATTACAGGTAACTTTTAAAAAGTACCAGACGAACGAAGACTAAAAATAATAATAAAAAATTTTTTTCTACCTAATCCGTTGAGGCACTGGCCTCAGAAACACGTTGTACGCGTCATTCTACAGCACGGAAGTGACGTCATTGGCAAGAGGCAAGCTACTCTCGGGCGTGCACCAGGAGAGAAAAAACACGAAACACCTTAGAAGTGAAGGCCATGGGGTCATGTTGTTTTAGGCAAAACAAGTCTCAGGTTCTGCTTCTCTTTGGGTTTCATTTTCTCACTTGCTTCAATCTCTTCCCCACTGTTTCACACCCAGCTTGATTTCTCATTTCCTTTACTGTTCTCCTTTTCGATTTCTTTTTTCTTCGCTCGCTGTTTTGCAACTAAGCATTTGAAGTCAGCTCACTTTATCAACAGTGTGTATCATGCCGGTAACATTAGTGACAGCAGTCATGACAGATGGTTTTATTCATACATGATAACCAACACTGTAAGGCATCGACTGTACGAACACAAAGAAGTAGTCTCTCAACGCGTTCATCGTCATGACTTGATCTGTAATCCCAAATTGAAATTGTCATATTCGCGGAGAGTCGTATGGCAGACTATATGTGAACGACCTTTAGCCAGGTGCGTCCGGCAGGTAAGCAAAGATAGGAGCGACCTCTGGTATAAAAGGTTAGGAACAGATCAGATCATTTTCATACCCTAGCTTGAAACACCAGGGAACTGTTGCTACTTCCTGTGGATACAAGTGGTGTGGAGAGTTCTCACAATATTATGTGGGTCTTCCTTACTCTCTGTAAAGAGGACACCTGTTAGTTCTTACGGGTACGGATAGGACAACCCAAGCATACGCATTAGTTTACAGGACGAAGAATATTGTGTGCAAAAATATGCTATCCTAATGGCTAATTCTTTTTCTTCTCCTCCTGCATCTTCTTCTTGTTCTTCTTCTTCTTGTTCTTCTCCTCCTGCATCTTCTTCTTGTTCTTCTTCTTCTTGTTCTTCTCCTCCTGCATCTTCTTCTTGTTCTTCTTGTTCTTGTTCTTGTTCTTGTTCTTGTTCTTCTTCTTCTTCTTTCTCTTCTTCTTCTTCTTCTTCTTCTTCTTCTTCTTCTTCTTCTTCTTCTTCTTCTTCTTCTTCTTCTTCTTCTTCTTCTTCTTTCTCCTACTCCTTCTTTTTCTTCATCATCATCTTTTTCTTCTTCTTCTTTCTTCTACTCCTTCTTTTTCTTCATCATCTTCTTCTTCTTCTTCTTCTTTCTCCTACTCCTTCTTTTTCTTCATCATCTTCTTCTTCTTCTTCTTCTTCTTCTTCTTCTTCTTCTTCTTCTTCTTCTTCTTCTTCTTCTTCTTCTTCTTCTTCTTCTTCTTCTTCTTCTTCTTCTTCTTCTTCTTTCTATTACTCCTTCTTTTTCTTCATCATCATCATCATCTTCTTCTTCTTCTTCTTCTTCTTCTTCTTCTTCTTCTTCTTCTTCTTCTTCTTCTTCTTCTTCTTCTTCTTCTTCTTCTTCTTCTTCTTCTTCTTCTTCTTCTTCTTCTTCTTCTTCTTCTTCTTCTTCTTCTTCTTATTCTTCTACTTCTTCTTCTTTTCTTGGCGACTAACTTCTTGAACACGTCTGTATGGACTGAGTGGTGCGATGTAAATAGAGGATGATTTGGAGACTAACTTCTTGAACACGTCTGTATGGACTGAGTGGTGCGATGTAAATAGAGGATGTTTTGGGGACTAACTTCTTGAACACGTCTGTATGGACTGAGTGGTGCGATGTAAATAGAGGGTGATTTGGGGACTAACTTCTTGAACACGTCTGTATAGACTGAGTGGTGCGATGTAAATAGAGGATGGTTTGGGGACTAACTTCTTGAACACGTCTGTATGGACTAAGTGGTGCGATGTAAATAGAGGGTGATTTGGGGACTAACTTCTTGAACACGTCTGAATGGACTGAGTGGTGCGATGTAAATAGAGGGTGATTTTGGGACTAACTTCTTGAACACGTCTGTATAGACTGAGTGGTGCGATGTAAATAGAGGGTGATTTGGGGACTAACTTCTTGAACACGTCTCCTTGTACTGAGTGGTGCTATGAAAATAGAGGATGATTAGGGGACTAACTTCTTGAACACGTTTGTGTGGGCGTAGTTATGCGGTATGCAGTGAGGATGGTTTATTGACTAAACTTTGTGAACAAATTTATGCTTATAGATCTGCACTGACAGTGAGTTGTTTAATATCTCCTCAAACATAAACACGTTTATGTGAACCTGTTGCGATATGCAGTGGTGATTATTTGTTCAATATCTTCTCAAACATGAACAGGTTTATGTGGACCTGTTGCGATATGCAAAGGTGATGATTTGTTCAATAACTTCTTGAACTTGAACACGTTTATGTGGACCAGTTGCGATATGCAGTGGTGATGATTTGTTCAATTACTTCTTGCAGTGAGAATGATCGGTTGACTAACTTTATGAGTATGTTTATTGGGAGTGAGTGGTGCTGTGTGAATTGAGGATGATTTATCGACTAAGTTTGTGAACACGTTGAAAGTGATTCGCTGCGAAATAATTGTGGATGACTTGTTGAATTACTTCGTGATCACTTTTACATTTGCAGTGGGCAGTGAGAAGGATCTGTTCACTTTAAAAACAAATAATTATGAAGACGTTTATTTGGGCTGAGTTGTTTGGTGTGTTGTGAAAATGGCATGTTAACTCATTAACTTCCCGAACAATTTTAAGACAGAGAACACTACAAAAAACACAGCTGACTGCCTGGGTTAAGTTAGGATGCAATATTACCTCAATCTAAAATATGCAACAACAAAAATGTTATCGAAAGTAAAAACGGTCAATGTGAAATGGGCTGATTCACAGCTAGATTTCACCTGGTCCATTAGAGTCTAGGGCTTGAATCCAGTACGCGTAGAAAAGGTTCTATTATTTTTATTCCAGTTTCATTTACTGGTTTCTACTGCGTCTTGTGATGTTTACCTCTCAAATCTTCTCCTTTTCAGTGTATGGCATTTATTGTTTACACATTGCTTGTTCTTGGTACTCGTCACTAGGCCTGCCAGTGGATCAGAGACGGAGCAAAGTGTTTCATTTATCCATTATTGTTACCTTTGCCAGATTGTCAGAGCAGTGTCTCGTTTAAACATGAAGATGAGATTAATTTTTTTTTAATACAGTATCTCATATGTACACGAACTTGCTATCTACGTGTCTAAGTCTGTCCACTAACATGTCTACAATATTAATAATAACTTTTTTTTTTTTTTTTTTTTGTAATTTACCCTAGAGTGTTGACGGGTGTTTAAAATGTAAGATCATTTGTGGAAACAGTAGCTCGAGTTTATTTTTAGAGTTCATTTATTTGATAAATACTATTTTGCCTTACCTAAAATTTGAACCAACACCTTCTTCATATTTAGTGTCCACGCTAAACACTCTACCATCTTCTGGATTAGTCTCTGATCACTCTTTCCAAATTTGTGTTTCTAAACCTGAATAGTATATGAGTGCGCGCGCGCATGCACGCGCGCTATGTTTATACACGAAAGAAGGGAAGTGTATCAGTGCAGGAGAGCTTTTGATTGAGCGAGCACTGGCGGGTAGATCATAAACCAGAATTAAGTGAGCGATCGTCTGACAGGAATTACTGTTTACGTTTTCGTTCGGTGATAGGGTTGGTAATGGTTGATTTCCGCAGCACAGGCACCGCTGTAAGGTGCATTCATTGTTAGCTAGCTGTTTAAACGTCTAGTCCCGCCCCCCCCCCTTTTTTTTTTAAATTTGTCATATTGTCTTGTTCCCTTACTTATTTTCTTCTCATCAACGATAAATCACATTGCCTGTATCAATGTGTCAAGTTGGACTTGATCTTGACTAAAAAGAGGCTCTTTCTTTGCAGTGGCTCATTTGGCTCAATTGTTCCAAACATGGGCGCCGGAACCTAGGGCTGAGGCGCTCCCTCCCCCTCCCCCAAGTTTATGAGGCTGAGGCCCCCATGCCCCTAGAAAATGCCTACGGGGACCTCCTTTTTATTTTAACCATGAATAAATAAATAAATAAAACCACGAAACGCTGAAATTAAACCCTAGTTCTCGAGTATCATCGAATTGTTAAATTAATGCACCCTTACCTCTGAGCGACAGCTACTAGTGTCGCATTAACAGGTAAAGAGCGCCTTTCTACGTCTTCGGGCGTATTGGGCATATAGTCCTGGGTCTATACTGTACAGACCAGTCGGAACTGCGTGAGTGACGTGATCAACTTCACGCCGGTCGTCTTTGCTTCCCAGGACTTTACTGGTACTTATTTATGGCTGGATCAATCTGAGAGCCAAGGTCATTGTTAATCTGTTAAAATTTGAACCCACGACCTTCTGGTCCGTAGACGAGCGTTTAGCCGCTACCCAGCGGTTCTCAACCTGTTGGTCCCGACCCTCTGAGAGGGTGTAACGATTTTTTTCACTGGGGATCGCCTAAGATCACCGAGAAACACATAATCACTGAAATTATAAAGTAGCAACGAAACTAATTTTATGGACAGAGAACACCACAAAAAACACAGCTGACTGCATTGGCTAAGTTAGGATGGAGTATTACATCGCTCTAAAATTAGCACCAAAAATGTTATAAAAGTACAGACGGTCAGTGTGAAATAGACTGATTCATCCCTAGAGTTTACGTGGTAGAAATGTGCATGCACCGGATACTCCTAGAAAAGGTTATGTTATTTTTTTTATCCCTTTTCATTTTTCTTATGTCTAATGTGTCTAGTAATGTTTACTTCTTTCACTGAGGATGATGGTTGGACTCAACAATAATTATCTTGAAGACGTTTATCTGAGTTGTTTGAGGTGCCGCAAACATATTATGTCACCTAATTAACTTTGCGAACACTTTAAAACACTCTAACACTTTGGGAGGTCACTACAGAATAAGGAACTGTTTTAAAGGGTCGCGACAGTAGGAAGGCTTAGAATCACTGCGCTACACGAAGGCGTCTCCTATTGTATAAATCCTGCAATTCATTGTTATCTTCCTGCTTACATCTTCATTAGATATATCAAGGATGTAGATGTCTACTTCTCTGTTTATTTCCGTGGATTGTTGAAAAGATTCGTATTCTCAGTACGATAACTATCTACCTGATGCGCCAACATAAGACAGAAAACGGGAAATAGATGCTAAATTAATTCGCTAAATGTATTGTGACAAGTTAATTCTGCAACCACGGCGCGTTTTCCCCAAGACCTAATGAAATTTATATTGCTTGTGCAAGATAGGCGATCTGGAGACGAAGCAGCTAGCACCTGCATGTTTTCAAGCAGTCCTTTGCTTGTTTCTGTAGTTTCCCAAAGGCATCTGTATTCGTTGGTATAATCTGCGAGGCTGCAAGAATAGGATAACTTCCCGTGTAGCTTCCCAGGTCCCATTGTGAGGATACATACATACATACATACATATATATATATATATATATATATATATATATATATATATATATATATATATATATATATATATATATATATATATATATACACACACACACATATATATAAATATATATATATATAATAATGATCGATACTCGTAGAGAGAAGTAGAAAGACAGGAGGACACCCTAGGCAACATAAAAATCGGAAGGTCTAGTTACAGTGCCGGCAATCGAACCTGTCACCTCCAGATGGCGTGTACGCCTTGCTATGGAAACAAGCGTACTAAGAATATAGCTAAGTAGGCACCCCCCCCCCCCCCCCTTTTTTTTTTAAAGTGTCCACATTGGCATGTCTATCATACAGCTTGAAATCAACAGCTTTGGAATACGGACACACTTCATTTCAAACCATTAAAATGGTACCATAATATTCAAAGATCTAAAACTTTGAACCCTACCTGCAGTATTTAACAGGGGGGCTTCCTTCAGCTCTGTTTCACATGTCATCTTTCACATCTTACAGCCAGTTTGGTTTTAAATATTAGGGAGGAAACCCTGCAATACATGTAATTTCCCGTGACATGTTTACTTTGAGCACCAGAATAGCATTCTGTGCTGCAGACCTCCATGGCCCCTTCAGTGCGGCCTGTTTGTGCTGTCTATTTGAGCTGTTTTGTCTGTGCTGTCTATCTACGCTGTTTTATCTGTGCTGTCTATCTGCGCTGTTTTGTCTGTGCTGTCTTTTCTGTGCTGTTTTGTCTGTGTTATCTGCGCTGTTTTGTCTGTGCTATCTGCGCTGTTTTGTCTGTGCTGTCTATCCACTCTGTTTTGTCTGTGCTGTCTATCTGCGCTGTTTTGTCTGTGCTGTTTATCTGCGTTGTTTTGTCACTGTCTTTTCTGAGCTGTTTATCTACGCTGTTTTGTCTGTGCTGTGCATCTGCGCTGTTTTCTATGTGATGTCTATCTGTGCTGTCTATCTGCGCTGTTTTGTCTGTGCTGTCCATCTGCGCTGTTTTGTATGTGCTGTCTATCTGTGCTGTCTATCTGCGCTATTTTGTCTATGCTGTCCATCTGCGCTGTTTTGTCTGTGCTATCTGCGCTGTTTTGTCTGTGCTGTCTATCTGCGCTGTTTCATCTGTGCTGTCTATCTGCGCTGTTTTGTTTCTGCTGTCTATCTGCGCTGTTTTGTTTCTGCTGTCTATCTGCGCTGTTTTGTTTCTGCTGTCTATCTGCGCTGTTTTGTTTCTGCTGTCTATCTGCGCTCTTTTGTTTCTGCTGTCTATCTGCGCTGTTTTGTATGTGCTATCTATCTGCGCTGTTTTGTATGTGCTATCTATCTGCGCTGTTTTGTCTGTGCTGTCTATCTGCGCTGTTTAGTATGTGCTGTCCATCTGCGCTGTTTTGTCTGTGCTGTCTATCAGTGCTGTCTATCTGCGCTATTTTGTTTGAGCTATCTCTCTGCGCTGTTTTGTCTTTGCTGTCCATTTGCTTTTGTCCCGTCGGATATAGGATTGTGTGAATACTGATGATTCCTTCAGCGAGATGGCTGTTAACCAACATATCTCGTAGCGCATTGACTGTCTGGCATGCTTGCATGCTTGATGGTCATTGGTTCAAATTTTCCGGGGAAGTAAATGCGGTCATTATGATGTTGTGGATCATGTATCGAATGCTGTTTAGTCTAGGAGAGTGTGGAAGCCACCCAATGCACATAGCCTTGACAACGATCTTGCCTGTCTCCCCGCCGTCTTACCTCTTGATCAGTCTGTGGGATACTGTCTCCTCGATGTGCTGGCTGTTTGCTAGGAGTTTTTCAGATCAAAGACATAGATGGTATTCTGAGTGCACAGAAACGAGTAGACGAGATATCCGTTTGTGTTGTTTATTCAACTTTCAAAGATAATCTGCTCCAGTCACTGTCTACTACTGGCTAGCATGGTCCAACAAGAGATGATGAAATTTATCGAGTACAGAATCAAAGTCTACAGCCATCCACAGGCTATACCTCTCAGTCCTGTTTCCTTACACACGCGATACACACAATAGTTGATCCATCATCTATGATCATGGCTGCTAGACCCCTTGGCCGGTTGGATCTTGTCGGCTACTCCTTTTAGTTAGACTGTCATCAGATTGTCGTCTGGCGGTCCTCTCGTGGAATAGAATCTCCTTCATATCTTCAATTACACAATGTCACATTCACTGGTCCCTCAAATACGACCTTTCACTCCAGCTGCCAAAGACATACTAACTGATTAGACCTTTGTCGAATCTTATAACCCTCGTTCTGGTTTTCACGTGCTGACTTGTGCACCGTTCGTATATCTCGTGTTTCTATGAGTATTCACATTCTCATGTATTTCTCTCTTCTCTCCTGTTTACTGTTATATCTGTTTAGGAAATTCCTATAGGAAAATGCCAACATTATCACTGTGTGTCTCTCAGTCTGTCCGCTTATTAATATGTCTGCCTAGGCATTAGTTTTCGTGTTCCCCATAGCCTGCTTGTTTACCCTAAAATCTGTTTATCTGTTTGTATGCATCTCTGCTTGTTGATGTACCCATTATTGGACTAATTCCTTGTCCTAAAAATTAGCCAAGACCTGTTTTGTTGCCCCGAGTTCTGTATTGTTCCTGGGAGTTCTGTATTGTTGCTCCTAGTTCTGTATTGTTGCTCCGAGTTATGTATTGTTGCTCCGAGTTATGTATTGTTGCTCCGAGTTCTGTATTGTTGCTCCGAGTTCTGTATTGTTGCTCCGAGTTCTGTATTGTTGCTCCGAGTTCTGTATTGTTGCTCCGAGTTCTGTATTGTTGCTCCGAGTTATGTATTGTTGCATCGAGTTCTGTATTGTTGCTCCGAGTTATGTATTGTTGCTCCGAGTTATGTATTGTTGCATCGAGTTCTGTATTGTTGCTCCGAGTTATGTATTGTTGCTCCGAGTTATGTATTGTTGCTCCGAGTTATGTATTGTTGCTCCGAGTTCTGTATTGTTGCTCCGAGTTATGTATTGTTGCTCCGAGTTCTGTATTGTTGCTCCGAGTTTTGTATTGTTGCTCCGAGTTCTGTATTGTTGCATCGAGTTCTGTATTGTTGCTCCGAGTTCTGTATTGTTGCATCGAGTTCTGTATTGTTGCTCCGAGTTCTGTATTGTTGCTCCGAGTTCTGTATTGTTGCTCCGAGTTCTGTATTGTTGCTCCGAGTTTTGTATTGTTGCTCCGAGTTCTGTATTGTTGCATCGAGTTCTGTATTGTTGCTCCGAGTTCTGTATTGTTGCTCCGAGTTATGTATTGTTGCTCCGAGTTTTGTATTGTTGCTCCGAGTTCTGTATTGTTGCTCCGAGTTCTGTATTGTTGCATCGAGTTCTGTATTGTTGCTCCGAGTTCTGTATTGTTGCTCCGAGTTCTGTATTGTTGCTCCGAGTTCTGTATTGTTGCTCCGAGTTCTGTATTGTTGCTCCGAGTTTTGTATTGTTACTCCGAGTTCTGTATTGTTGCTCCGAGTTTTGTATTGTTACTCCGAGGTCTGTATTGTTGCTCCGAGTTTTGTATTGTTACTCCGAGTTCTGTATTGTTACTCCGAGTTCTGTATTGTTGCTCCGAGTTCTGTATTGTTACTCCGAGTTCTGTATTGTTACTCCGAGTTCTGTATTGTTACTCCGAGTTCTGTATTGTTACTCCGAGTTCTGTATTGTTACTCCGAGTTCTGTATTGTTACTCCGAGTTTTGTATTGTTACTCCGAGGTCTGTATTGTTGCTCCGAGTTCTGTATTGTTACTCCGAGTTCTGTATTGTTACTTCGAGTTCTGTATTGTTGCTCCGAGTTTTGTATTATTACTCCGAGTTTTGTATTATTACTCCGAGTTTTGTATTGTTACTCCGAGTTCTGTATTGTTACTCCGAGTTCTGTATTGTTACTCCGAGTTTTGTATTGTTACTCCGAGTTCTGTATTGTTACTCCGAGTTCTGTATTGTTGCTCCGAGTTTTGTATTGTTGCTCTGAGTTCTGTAACAGCCTTAAGTTCCAGCCCGCTCTTACTAACAGTAAGCCAGTTGATCCGGCAGGTATCAACTTTAGTGCACATTTGTTTGATTGCTAACATCTGGGCAGTTACACCCTCTTAGCTCATTTGCATCTAAGTTTTGTTAAGAAGAAGAAGAAGAATGTGGAACACTAGGGGGAAAAAATGAATCAGTGTATGCGTGGGTTTTCAATTGGCTCCCAAACTTTCTACAGCCTCCACTATTTCATGTGGAACCCAAAATGCAGCACGGAAGCAGAGAACAATGCACGAAGAAAATTACCCTGTCACTTCTAATACACCGCTTCCTATCTGCAGCTCATTTCTATCACTTGCCACTTTCATAGCATGTCTCATATTTTCTGGAGGGGAAAAAAAACGAAGCGCAGAAGAAGGAGAAGTATAGGATAAGTAATAGAAGGAGAAAATAACGAGGAGGATAGAAGAGAAGGAGAATGTGGAGATAAGGTCAGTTTATTTATAGGTTTTTTATAGGTTAAATTGACACCAAACTTTCTCCACTTCCCTGTATAACCCACAATAAAGCACGGAAGTACAGAACAACATAACAAGAAAATTACCCTGTCATTTCTAATACACCGCTTCCTATCTGCAGCTCATTTCTATCATTTACCGTTATCACTGCCGGCTGTGACGTCAGAAATCTCACTTCTGACAAACGGCAATCGGCGCCAGATGTGGGAATCCGTGTTCGGGTATTTACATTAGAGAGGCAGTGGTTTTACAGGAGAGTAGAGTTCTCAGCCAGGTCGTAGTGATGTCGTGTTCGTACCCGGGGTAAGCTTAGTTAACCACCTCCAGTGCATCGGTGACAAGTTTGTGTGGTCTAGCGTACGCTAGCCCTGTTTATTGCCATTTCGGTGAGGATTTATTTATTTTCCAGTTAGGAATATTCTGTTTTTCCAGTTGCAAGTTATGATAATTTCAGAAGTATTGTGTTATGAACCCAGTTCTAAATGAATTGCTGTTGTCATCCCGATCATATATCTTGGCAAGTGGAGACCACCTGAAGGTACTTCTTCTTCTTCTTCGTTTTCGCACTCACAGGCTGGCTGTAAACGCCTGCGGAAAGTTCTGGCTGTTCGTCTACCTCTGGAATCGAGTCTTGTTCCAGAACCTGAGTGTTTCTTGCACATTCGTTTTTCAGATCTGACTTATTTGTATGCAGATTGTTGGTTCCTTGCCTCCCGGGCAGATGCACTCTGACTTCGAAGGAAGCTCCCAGTTAGTCGACTCTTACAACATGCTTGTTGGGGAGGCCGTGGGTCTTTTTTTTTTTTTTTTTTTTGGTTTGGGGGCCAGTGGGCCTCGAAGCCCACACAGGAACTAAATGTGCTTTCCAACTGGATACAGGAGTATATGAATGTTGGATCCTTCAGCGAGCTAGGTGTTAACATTGTATTTGTAAGTCTTTTAGCCGTTGCCTCACTGGATGTTAGAATATGCTCATTCGATTTCGGAATCCACCCAGTAATTTGTGACGTCGGGAGCTTTAAACAATATTGACGTCCTGTGACATAATTTCAGCATTGTTAGATTACTTTTGTAATTCGATCTTGGAGTTAGCCGTTCGAATTCTTTGTTTATTTTATTGTTCAGTTAAACAGTAAGAATTATTATTATTATTATTATTATTATTATTATTATTATTATTATTGTTATTATTATTATTATTATTGTTATTATTATTATTATTATTATTCTGCGTTCGCCTTTTCAAAGGAGGTTGGCACATTGTGTTAGGGTTTACAGCGACTCTTGCCGTGTTAAAAAAATTACCTTGGCTCCCAAGTCTACCCAGTCTTAAATAGGTACGAGGCAAAGTCATGAGAAGTAAAGGCGGCCGATATGATGGTAATCATAGGTCAGTAAAATAGTCAATACAATATTCCAAAACGCCTGAAAAAAAAAGGGGGGGGGGGGAATAATCCTTTTGCTTTTGTCGTTGAGTTACTCAGATCGGAATATAGCTCTAGGATTACATTGGGCCAACGATTATGTATGTCTTTGAGTTACTCAGATCGGAATATAGCTCTAGGATTACATTCGGCCAACGATTATGTATGTCTTTTAGTTACTCAGATCGGAATATAGCTCTAGGATTACATTGGGCCAACGATTGTGTATGTCTTTGAGTTACTCAGATCGGAATATAGCTCTAGAATTACATTCGGCCAACGATTATGTATGTCTTTGAGTTACTCAGATCGGAATATAGCTCTAGGATTACATTCGGCCAACGATTATGTATGTCTTTGAGTTACTCAGATCGGAATATAGCTCTAGGATTACATTCGGCCAACGATTATGTATGTCTTTGAGTTACTCAGATCGGAATATAGCTCTAGGATTACATTCGGCCAACGGTTATGTATGTCTTTGAGTTACTCAGATCGGAATATAGCTCTAGGAGTACATTCGGCCAACGATTATGTATGTCTTTGAGTTACTCAGATCGGAATATAGCTCTAGGAGTACATTCGGCCAACGATTATGTATGTCTTTGAGTTACTCAGATCGGAATATAGCTCTAGGATTACATTCGGCCAACGATTATGTATGTCTTTGAGTTACTCAGATCGGAATATAGCTCTAGGATTACATTCGGCCAACGATTATGTATGTCTTTTAGTTACTCAGATCGGAATATAGCTCTAGGATTACATTCGGCCAACGATTATGTATGTCTTTGAGTTACTCAGATCGGAATATAGCTCTA
Organism: Candidula unifasciata; assembly: GCA_905116865.2. Lineage (NCBI taxonomy): Eukaryota > Metazoa > Mollusca > Gastropoda > Stylommatophora > Geomitridae > Candidula > Candidula unifasciata. Next base: position 670,525 of record CAJHNH020000391.1, read on the forward strand.
GGATTACATTCGGCCAACGATTATGTATGTCTTTGAGTTACTCAGATCGGAATATAGCTCTAGGATTACATTCGGCCAACGATTATGTATGTCTTTGAGTTCTGTGCACACCCACTTACAATCCCGGTTGCGCATGCACACACACAAGCACACAACACACACACATTTATACATATAAAATGTCTAGCAGAGCAAAAACTAGGTGTACTTGGATTGAAGCCAGCTAAAGCCAGTGTGGGTATAAGTAATAGTAGATTACAGATGTAGTTATGACTTGTATAAACCTTTGATATCTTTTGCTTCAGTTAGAACTTCTTTAACTTAATTTCCAAGCTCATCAGTTCTTTTTATACTTTTTAGAAGAGATTCAGCCTATGGACTAGTGTATCTGTAAGAATGAGCTGTGTCTGTCTGTCAGTCAGTCAGTCTGTCTAACTGTCTGTTGGTAAGTCTGTCTGTCTGTCTGCTCTGGTGGGCAGAATATAAGACGAGCATATGTGCCCAGTTGCCTTTGAAAATAAAGTTTGTTGGTTCGTTTGTTTTATCTGTCTATCCAATTATCCCTCTGTCTGCGTAACTAACGACCCACCAGTCGGCTTGACTGCGTATTGTGTGTGCTGACTAGCTTGTCTTATCTGTCTATTTATCAGACCCTTGTTTGTTGCTATCTAACTATCCTTGTATATAATATGCGCGTCTTTCACCCATGCAGGAAACATTATACGTAATCAGCCACATTTATGATTTGATCTGTTTAACACAGCGCAATTGTTTCCCCTAGCTACGCAACAACAAATTGGCTAAATACTTGAATCTTTCGAGCCTTATGTTCTAACACACATTTAGACTATTTATAGTGCATGCAGGTTGTTGAGTCCTTACGGGAATAGAGTTCCCATCTGGATATCCCCGTTTAGGTAAACGCCATTCTAATTCTTGCGTGGAACTATAATGAACGTGGTTGGCACCGAAAGAAGAATATCTCCATTAGTAGGGTAATTAACACCAGCTTGTGTTCATGGAGCTGCCGAGTTTATGGTGTCATAGTTTCGTTTTAGAGTTACGTGGTCGTAACTGGGAGTGTGCAGATGACTTCTGGGATTTCCATCGGGATGACGCCTGGCTGGTCTGTGAGCAGTTACTATGATCCTAGTTGACTCCGCGATCCTTGTGGGATTTCTGGCCTTGACCGCGTGGGACGCCACGTTGAGCCCGAGCGTGTCTTCTGGGGATCAGCCTCCGGTGGTGGCTAAGGCCAGAAGCAGCATCATGGCGGATGAACTCATGCAGCTTGTCATGACCTTGACGGCGCTGATGGGTTTGGCCTTCCTGTGTTTTATCGCCTGCATCATGGCCTTTGGGATTTGGGTGCTGAAAAACGTAAGTACTGTAGATTTGAAAATATAAGTACTGTAGAAAACGTGGATACTGTGCAAGCATAGTACTGTAGATGTTGCAGGTGTAAGTACTGTCGATTTGAAGACGTACTGTAGATTTGGCTGTTTGTAGTTAAATGGTTTGCCATTGCTTCGTGGACGTTTTTAAGCTGACACTCTTGTCCAAATTAACACAAAGCGGTCTGGTTAAATCGATCGCCTTGTGCACCGGGGGTTGTTGGCTCGTTTCACGGACTCTTTCGGTTCAGGATTTCATTTTCTTAAAGTGATGCCTGTGATCATTGCTAGAGCTACAAAGCTCGTGCTTTGTGCAGTGCTCTCGTGTAACAGCTTGTCGTTCTGCAGAGGGAGACTGAGCCTTGCATGCAGATTTATTCGATCTTTTCGGCATCGAATGACTCACTGAGTTCAGCTTCACTAGGACCCCACAATAAGCAATAAACACCAAGTGACACAAAGTGCCATCATTCGGATGAGAATCACCCGTGTACAAGTCTCAGAAACCTCGTTCAACCCATAGGTTATATTTATGACCCCCTGACGACAGCCAGGGTGGAGTTTTGAAGTAACGAAAAATAGCATTCCAAATTGGGACGGGAATAACTCTTTTCAGTGTTAAACTCGTGAACCAAACACATCAATACTTTTAATGAATGCATGTTCTGGCCGTATTTGGTAAATGGCTGTGTATATTTTTTTCACGAATAATTCAGCTGGTGTAACTACAGAAATGTAGGTTAAAGGTCAACAGGTAGAACAATTCGAAATAGTTGGGATCCATTTTAAGTGACCTAGGGTTCAGAGCATCTATCATGTCTGGCATTGCCCAAACAACACCAGTCCTTGCCAAACAGCAAATATGGAGATCTAAATACATTTCATGTAAAACTAGGCTACGACTGCTCACAGCACTAGTAAGTACGTTTACATATGGCTGTGAAACATCGACCTTAACAGCTGAACTCCAAAAGAAGTTACAAGCATTGGAAATGGAATCTTTCCACACACAAAAAGTATATTCTTGACAAATCATAAAGAGACCACATCACAAATGGACGATTCGCCGTATAAATATCTAACACATTTACAACTATAAACTCCTTTTAACTTCAGTGAACAGACTGGAAATGTAATGGTACGGATATGTAAAAATATCTAACAACCTCCCAAAAACAATAATACTACAGGGCTCAGGAGAGGGAAGAGGGAGACCGAGCAAGAACTGGATACAGAGCTTGACTAACAGGACAGACCTTTGGCATGAAACCATGAAGTCGATTGCATCTCTGACCGTCAAAGTTGGAAGGAGCTGATCAGACAGTCAACAGCAACTGGTGATGATGATGACACCTAGGGTAACATGATGATTATGATGATGATTAGGATGATGATGATACTTTCTTTACTGAGTTACCTGGACGGATTTAGCTGCGTTAGGTACCCACTTGTTGCTGGTTTACCTTTCTTAAATGTGGCTGAGTTATCTGTGCGTTAGTTGAGTTATCTGCTTAAATGGTGCTGAATTCTCAAACAAATAGTTTTTTTTTTTTTTTTAAGTTTTATACCCTAAAATGGATGTGTTATCTACTTAAATGTTATCTACCTTAACGTGCTGAGTTATATAGCCAGATGTTGCTGAATTCCACCAGTGTTGCTTAACTATCTAGCTAATTGTTGCTGAATTATCTCCCACCAGGGTTGCTGAGCTATCTAGCCAATTGTTGCTGAATTATCTGCCCCGGTGTTGCTGAGCTGTCTAGCCATTTGTTGCTGAATTATCTGCCCCAGTGTTGCTGGGCTACCTAGCCAGTTGTTGCTGAATTTCTATAAAATAGTTGCGTACTGGAAAGTTCCTAACCGATTCAGTGGTTGCCGAGTTATTTATACCTCAATGTACGGAGTTCTGTACCCTAGTGTTCCTGAGTTATCTATCATATATAGTAGTTGCTATCTACCCTAACATGGCTCCCCCCCCCCCCCCCGTCCCCCTTTTCTTCTGAATAAAAATCTTTATTACGAGGAATCCGACCTCACCCACATTTCTACCCCTGTACATGATGAAGATAAAGCATTAGATATGCGAATATAATGCAGCTGGTGTTTAGGTGTTGTCGGAATTGCCAAGGTGCAGATTATCTTTCCCAAAATGCAGCCGATAGTTATAAACAGGCTGTCCCTTGTAACGCCCGGACAGCGTCTCCCGCCTGTGAGCTATTTGCAATGCTTCTCTTTTCATTGGCGGCTCCGATATTTTATTATACGGTGATACTTAGAGTCGCGAACCTAATTCGTTCTTTGGCTCCGTTCTCGAACCCAAATGTTCGCGAGCCGAAACAATTGTCCACTATTGAAACCAATATAATCCAGTTATTGTGTTCGCCCGCACCATAAACATTTTGTTGTTGATCGTTTTTTACGGATATTTATATGTGCAAAATTACACAATATAAAATATACAGTGTGACTTTAGTTTTGTGGTTGATAGTCGCTTGCACAGGTAGATGATAGAAGAAGAGGAGGAGGAGTAAAAAGTATTGCCTCGAAGGATAATCCCATTTCATAATAACGTTGGGCAGCTGTGTAGGTATGTCAGGTAATACTCTCTCTCACTCTCTCTCTCTCTCTCTCTCTCTCTCTCTCTCTCTCTCTCTCTCTCTCTCTCTCTCTCTCTCTCTCTCTCTCTCTCTCTCTCTCTCTCTCTCTCATTCTTCTACACTTGAGACTTTTGCTTGGTTAACACAGCCAGTCCTTTAGCCCTATCAGCCGTCTTTAGTGTAACTTTTTTCTTTAAGATATTAGAATATTAAATGTTGAATTAAGAATCGGCATCATAGCACTCGGAACACTCCCATAGGTGCTCCGTTTCCATCTACAGCAGCAAACGAAGAGTTCCAATTCCGATGACACCAGTAACTGTCTAATTGTATTTCTATCCTTCAAGTCTTTCCCCAGAGTGTCGAGCGTCGGTCAGATCCCCTGGCAACTCCCCGCAGCGCCATTCTCCTCAGGCTGTAATGAACTTTTTTGCCCTTTCGCACTGTTCACTCGCTCCGAGAGGGGCCTCACAACATCTAGCTTTTCATGCATCAATTCGCCATCAAGTAATGCATAATCAGCCAGTCTATCTGTCTGCTCATTTCCCAACACACTGGCATGACATGGAGAGAATATCCGAAGGATGTTAACAACCCGGGACCTCTGAAGTGATGCTTGCCACTCTGCACGGAACATACATGTCTACATCTTTCTCAACATGCTCTGTGAGTCAGTTACAGTAACGTCATGTATGTACAGCTGATTCTCAAGCCAGCGGAATGTAGCAGTGACAGCCCCCACCTCTATTCTCAAACTAGACGTTGTGATACCTTATGCAAGGTATTACTGCACTAAGCGACGTGTTTGCTTTTGCTGTGAACCCCCATGCGCGGGAATTGGGAATTCTTGTGCGGGAATTGTCATGAGGATAGTACAGATCGTAGATTTAGCTATGCCTTACTGCTTGGCGAGATGCAAAATACGAACACATTTGTCTTGTTTAGTTATTTACGTCTTCGTTTCTAGTTTCTACTGTTATCAGCTTAGACTTTTTTTTCGGAATCTGTGTTGTTCATTATAAAAGTACCCCCCCCCCCCCCTCTTTTCCCCCTCTTCCCATTTCCCCCTCTTCCTTGGTACCAGGAACAACAGAACGACAACCAGTGTTCACAGCATTGAAACCTGATTACAGTTGATGCCGTTCGTTAGCCACAAAACATGGCGCCAAAGCCATGTTTGTGCGTTCGTGCTCCGAGGGATTATTTGCGGGTCAAGTCAAAAATGCTTATTGTCAGGGGACATCCTATTTTTTCCCCCGCGTATAAGATTCTAAATTTATTCAAGTACACAGATATGCGGAAAAGCGGTTGGTTGAACATAAGAACGCAGGTCTATCATGCGGGAGACCCAGGGCCCCTTCATTGAAGACACCCAAGTAAAGCTACCTTGGGGCTAAGACTTATAAAGAAACTTACTGGAACAAGCTGGGTTGCTGATGCCAGCACTGTACGACAAGTATACACAGGGAACGTACGACCAACACTGGAGTATGGCGTGGGAGGATACTCCACTGCAGCCAAATCAAACCTACACAAACTTGATAAAATACATAACACTGGTCTCAGAATCATCACTGGAGGTTTAAGAAGCACATCAATCCATGAGGTAGAGCCAACCTTTGGCCTTCGGAGCGTGAGCCTTTAAAGGGAAGAAAAAGTGCTTACCTTGACAGAAAAATTAAAACACATGAACAACAACCCCTTGCACAGAATAGCAAATAATTTTACTAAAAACTGACTTAAGAGGCAAAGCTTTCACCATCTGTCAAAATTGTACTTTACAAAAAAAAAGTGACATCCTTTCTAATAATCCTTTAACATGGGAAATGATCCAGGCATACAGCATAGACCTACAGCCTATCTATACAATCACAACAACAGTTCCATGCATAGACATAAAAGGCTTAAGAATGTGACTTAAACGTGTCTACAACTGTTATCCACAACCCGAATGGACATACTATACACCGATGGATCATTGGAGGGAGCAGAAACAAAACGGAGGAGTTGGATTGATCATCATGCTGCAAGATGGGACTACAGTAGAAACGTCATGCGCTTTCGGAAGACTCTCAACAAACTTCAGAGCACTGCAGCAAGCAATTATTGATTCAGCTAAAGTGCTTGATTGAAGAAAAATTAAAAACTGCAACATTGTTTTCCTTTGTGACTGCAGGTCAGTCCTCCAAGAGACTCAGCGGGATCTACGAGACAACATGGAAAGAGAACTGACCCGTCAGCTAAACATACTCACAGAAATCAATCAAATCGTTCTGCAGTGGATTCCTGCTCACTGCGGCATACCAGGAAATGAGTTAGCAGACCTGCAAAAAATGGAACCAAGGAGAAACAACACGCCCATTCATTGTCATTACCAGAAATCAGAACACTTATCAAAGGAAAATACAAGAAATTGTGGAGAGAACAAACCAACAGTAAACATCCACAAAACCCCAGCAACAGACTCAACAGAAAGCATCAAACAACTGACAGTACCACAAACACACAGCACATTCTGCTGACCTGCCCACTCAGCCTACAACTTAAAAAAGAAACTGTCACATATCGCTCCTGTCGCGTGCCTGAGCTAAGGATTTCTCCTTAAGAACCAACAGCACTCTGAAATAATTATGTTGAGTCGTTGGCTCGTATTGGTCTAAGGGATGCCCCGTGGCCAATATACGCTCAACTTATTTCAGGAGTAGGGCAACTCAAGTTTTGGCACTACAAAATATATAATATTCCTAGGCACACTTGGTTGGACACCCCCACTACTATAAAAAGATAGCCCCCAGGTTATGATAGTCTACTATCATAACCATGTTAACACATATAACACTTATTGCTCACACAAACATCAAAGCTAGACAGTTAGAATTGTGAAATAGGGACACCCAAGTCAGCCATGAAAATGTCTGCATGTAATAAGTACAATATATACATATAATAATGAATAGATCAACAAGTTCATTGACTGGATCTCAGGAATCGACACAACCCAGATATTGAAGCAGCCCGATTCAGTCTTTGAGAGTACATGAGTTCATCATTGAAATCACAGGGAGCTGTGGGAAGAGAGCATGATGGTAATTAATAGATCACTTATCCCAGTTCGTAGGTCGATGCTCCCCTCAGTCCATGGTGATTCGACTGTAGTTGACTCAGGTATCTATGCCTCTAGTTGATCTGGTACCATCGAGGACACAGGAACTGCATAGGGACTCAACAAGTCTCTTTCACAGGTCAGGACACAAAAACTGCATCAGAGCCCAACCAAGCTCTTGAAGACTGGTTCTCTAGATTGATGACACAGATGTCTGCAAATGTCCACTCGTCCTGGAGCTCACAAACACGCTCTTGCCATGTTGAGGCAGTGGCACAAGGGGCAGGACTTCTGGTTATGCTTGGTGCATAGAATGGTATGGGTTGGTGGTTGTTGGCTGGACTGTGATTCGTCTGCCTTATCTCTAAAGAGGTATCATCCCAAGCTTAGGAAATCTTTCAGGATAGAAATGGAACTTTGAATGCGCCAAATTTCTACATAGACTGTATACACGTCTTGACACTTTGGAATCAGGCGAAAGAATGATTTTTTTCAAAATCAAACTAGCGTCTCTAGAAAAGAAGTTCCCTTGTATTCCTGCCTAAGGAGTGAACCGGTTTACATGCATTTCTAAATAAAATACCAGAATTCGCCAACCTATAGTTGCAAGTTTGAATATGAAGATTTATCAAAGCAACTAGAAATTCTAGAAATAAATATTCTACCAGATAAAGGTATAGATCAAAATAAGGGACTATATACCCTTCTGGACGGGTTCAAGTTTGAAATTTGACTGTTCGCGTAGGGGACTCCAGAGTCCCGACTAGTCTATTGCGTAGGGTGGCTGCTCACCTCACGACAGAAACCTGGCCTCAAGGGCAAATTAAGCAGAGCAAGCTATTTGGAACCGTGAAGGTCCTGCTACTGACATCCGAGTTCATAGAGGCAACCTACCTGATGGTCTGATCTGATCATACGAAACGGAACACAGAGAAGAAGAAGGAGAAGGAATCTTCGGTGAGGTTAAAACGTATGTTTCTTTTTGCGATCACAAATGAAATCCTTACCTGCACTGGCTTTAGTGACAGTAGCCATGGTGTCCTTAATCCTCAGGCTAAAAGACCCGGACCTCCTCTTACCCCCACCTCCGCCCTTCTCTCCACCCTCCCCCGCCCCCCCCCCCCCCCCTCTTACCCAACTGCTTACACCGCAGAAGTAGCAAATGCGTGTAGTAATTGGTTTTTCAATTTTTGTAAAATAGATTGACTAGCGGAAATTAGAAGTAAACAGTCAATATTTTGAAAATGAATAGACTCGAAAACTTTGTAACGACTGGTAAAATTGATAGGGAAAAAAGAGCAAAGCAAGGCTATAAACACTCGATAGCTAGGTCAAATAGATGTGGGCAAGAAAGAGCACTGACATGATCTGTGATTTTAGTAATCGTGTGAGATGGCGAAAACCTGACAGCCTGTTCAAATCGACACAGTACATGATGATAATCAATGATTGACACACCTAGACACCAAACTTTGTCTGAAAAGTGGTACCGTTGCAACAGATGTGGAGGGGAGCTGAGTGGTATCCAGGCATGGTGTCCGCCTAAAGTGCTAGAGGTCCCAGGTTCAAGCCCCGCTGAAGGCTGGGATTTTTTTACGTGGACTTCTAGGTCTTTCCCCTGGTGTCTGGGTAGTGAGATCGGACGCCCGTGTGTGTTGCTGCGCACGTACAAAAAAAAAATCCTTGGCGGTTGGAAATCGAAAAGAGTAGCCTAAGGGCGCTGCCCGGGCAAAATTTTGAGTGATAAAAATATGTCCAAAAGTAGTTCAGGATACTCGCTGGTGCTACCGAGTTTGTGCACCGCGCTGAGATTATTCATACACTGGCTTGAGTTAGAAGTAGAACGGAGCACCTATAGGTGAATACCCTTGTGCCATCAGGTTGATCTGTTGTTCAAACCAACCACCCAGAGATGTGGAGATATTCAAGAAAGCCTGAACTATCACTCTGATATCTCTGTTACTACCGTTTATGGCGGCACCAGCTAAGTAATCCTGGCATATCTGGCTTCAGTTGTTTTTAACTGTCAGTTGGCACGTTTCTGAAAATTCTAGCCGGCCGATATAACATATCCCCAAGCATAGGGCTGTAGTAGAAAAAAAAAAATGTTACTGAACACTTGCACCACTTTTTGGGAAGAGGGGGGGGGGGGGGGGTCTTAGAAAATAGGACTGAATGGCTAGTGCATTCGCCACAGACTGGAGGTTGGGTGGGGGGGGTGTTTATTGTTGTCCCTGACAGCTGTGTGTGTGAAGGGAAAAAAAAAGGGGGGGGGGGGTAAAAACATTCCGCTACCTCCCTAACAAGCATGTCATAGGAGTCGACTAATTGGAGGCATCATGAGAAGTCGGAGTACATCTGCCTGATAGACAAGGAACTACGAGGCTGCATACCGATACGCCAGATATGTGAAATGGATGTACACGCAACACCCACGTTCTGGAACAAGACTAAAGTCCGGAGGTGGACGAACACCCAGAAATGGCCTTCAGGTTTTACAACTGGTCAGTACAAACTAGAAATTCTCGACATATAACAGGCGCCCCTGGGGATCATCTCTTGTCGGCATTTACCGCAGGATTCAACTCAATATTCTCACCAACGCTATGCTATAAATGTCTAGCATGGACACTGTCTCCGGAAGATAGACGGAAAATAGTCACCACAGAAATGGGATGTTTACATACTGTGCCCGGTGTAACGGGGATAGATCGATATGGGAACAATGAAATCAGGAAGAGAGTCCGTACAGAACCAATGCTGAACTTTATAGGGAGACAACGAATCAAATGGTTAGGCCTTGTAACCAGATTGATATCATAAAGGGCACCAAGAGAGCAATGTTATACAGATACAGTGGTGACAGATCCGGAGGTCGACTACGCAGAAGATTATATATATATATATATATATATATATATATATATATATATATATATATATATATATATATATATATATATATATATATATATATATATATATATATATATATATATGACTTTGCCTGTCAAGCCTACCCAACCTTGAGTGATTACCAGTTACAGTCCTGGAAAGTGAAGGCGACCGGTGTGATACTGACCACATCTCCCACCAAATGCTGATTGGTCTATACAATATAAGTCTAGCCATATATTCCCATTACGTCTGAAGGCGTGAAAAATGTCATTTATTTTATAAATATAGACTGCATCGTCAAACTATACTTAGCATTCTTCTGTTTTATTAGGGGGTATATTTTTTCTCAGCATTATCATAGATAATAATTAGTATTAATTAGTTATATGTGGATAACATCACATCACGACATATCAAGCGACCAAGCACGCCCTGGCTCGGTTGCCGATCGTCTGATGAGCTGCGACGCCTCGCGGCGTAAGCAGATATTGACAAAAGAAGAAAGAAGAAGAAGTTCTATTTGGAAGGTTCTAGTGCATTTTCCATACGTTTATAATCATTATACTATTGTTTGAAAGCAGCCTTTTAAAATATGAAAGAATTAAACAGTTTAAGAAAATTGTGCGGTGAAAAGGGTAGTATTTTTTAACCTGTCTGCCCAATTCTTAAGCAGTAAAGTTTGCTCGTTCCTTCGTTCATTATATGTAATATAATTTGGCGAATAATATCGCCATGTGTCAGATGTGATTACATAAACAATTTTTGCCCGACGTCACGCGTGCAGCGGTTACTTATCCCACATATTCGCTTTCTGTGCGCTTAAAAACCGTTATCGGGCACGGTGAGATACTGTTTCTTAGATCGTTTTCAAACGGCGTAACGCAAGAATCGAATATGTCCGAGTTCTGCTGGTATTAATATTTAGGAGGCTAGAATAAATGTCGAATATTTCAGGATGCGATATACCGCGTGGTGAGATACCGCTTCTTAAATCTTTTTCAAAAAGATGTAAAACAGAACGAAAAGTAATTCAACTAGCTTCACCATATAACAAACAAAACGTGAACGTTGTGGCCATGGAGCCTTCTTCAGCACATACATAGAATAGACAGTGCTACACAAATACATAATTTCACTTATCTTCGAATCTTGTGGCAGCCATGTGAATGCCAAGAAAATGATGATTTTCAAACGATGCAACGCAAGAGTAGAATATGTCCTTCTGAGTTCTGCTGGAATTCATGTTTATTATATTTGAGTAAATGTCGAATATTACAGGCTGCGATATACCGGTATTATTGTTGATTAGGTTATGTGTATGTTGGCGTCTGTGGCTTAGGCGTTGCGAACGGTTTCCTAATGCCGGGGTGCCGGGTTCGATCCCAGCTGTAGGCGATTTGGCAGCAAACTGTCTTGTCTTGGTTTCAATAGTGGTATCAAGAATCGACCGTTCAGTTCAGGCAGGGGAAAACAGCTGAACATATAATTTGTCTTTAAAAAAACACACACACACACTACAGCAAACAATGCTGGGGTTGGTTCTGCAACGTCATGTAAAGGACAAGCAATTAAAAAAAAAATTGGGGGGGGGGGGGGGGGGGAATCGAATATGTCCGGCTTCTATTATTGTTCATTAAATTTGAAATAAAGGTTGAAAATGTCAGGCGGAGAACTTCCTGTGTAGTAGCTGAGGTTGGTAAATATCTGTTCACAACCGCCTGTCTCGTATACGGTCAACTATTTCTTATATAGAGGTATGTCACGGCTCACAGCAGTTTTTTCTATCCTCGTGAGGTAAGCTCAGAATGCACTTTGGCTACCGCTGACACGGGCAATCCGCTCTCTTTGCGAATTAAATGGACTCCCTGAAATTATATGTCGCTGTTCATTATTACTCGAAGAAACATATACATTGCATGTAGAAAACAAAAACAACAAATATTCACTATATTGCACTTCTTTAAAATAACGGTTCTTTATCGAGGACGACACAGGACAATTCAACATTTTAGAGGGTGGTAAGACTGGCTTTCCCGGCGTTCTGACGCTTTTCACGACCATACAGCATCTAGAACTGGTCCTAACCTCAACCCACATATCTCCCCCTGAAATATTAGACTGTCCCGTGACGTGTGGATTTCCAATGTTTGGGGTAGGATCTTAATAAAGCACCTAAGTAGCTAATCTTTGTCAATATCAAACATGTGCTTCTGAGAAAAGACAGTTGGCTGTCGTATAAGAGAAAAGCAAGTTGTGTAGCTGATATAAGACGAGATCAAGGATTGGTTCTTGTTAATTGCTTGCAGTTTGTCATCTCCAGGATTGCAGTCGGCGGGATTACACCTCAAGGATAAGAATCCCACTTATACACATGTCCGTCATCTCCGCTCAACAGTAAAGGTTATATTGGGGTCCCCGACGGTAAAGAAGTGACCCGAAGTCCCAACTGGTTCAGTGGTTGTAAAAAGAGGTTGCCATCCGACGGCTGTTATTAAAGAAGTTCGCTGGGTTTCTCGGATCTTTCTTTGTGTGTTGCAGAAGCAAGAAGCAGGTTGAACGAGATCCTAACAAATAATGTTTCCTCATAAAGGAACTTTTTCTTGGCCGTAATTTAAAAAAACAAAAATGGGGGGGGGGGGGAGGCGCGGGCTGTGGGTAATCAGCCCCAGGCTGATGTAAAGGTTGGTCACTGTCTGGCTGCTTGGCTTTTGTAAAAGGGGTGTGGGTCTCTCAGGGGGTGGGGTGGTTGTTTGAAAGAGGTCGAGGGTTACTTGGTTACGAAAAACTGGGATAGCGAAACCGAGAGAAATAACAGGTGAAAAATGTCTACAGATGGATTTCGTTAATCTTACCTGCGCAGCAACAAACGGTGGCTAGGTCCCAGAAGGCGCGAAATGCTCATTAGAAGCAATCGTCTCTTCATTAAAATACTTGGCTGCTCGGATGCCGCGGTGCATTTAGTCCCTGTCGCACCTTCCTTTCTGTCGTTACATAATCAAATTGTGTTTGTCTTTGAGAGAACTGTTTCCAGCTATCGCTCCTTGCGATCTTCTTGTTTGAATCTTATCTTTGACAGTTGGGTACTGAAAACTTGATCTCCCTTCGAGCTTTAGGTTTGTACTGAGAGAGGCTGTGGGATACATTCAACAGGCATCTGAGTTTTAGATGTGTGGGAACAGCATTCGGCGAAAGCAAAAAAAAAAAAAAAAAATTGAAAGAAAAAATAACATCAGTTACAGTAAAGCAGACCAACAATTGTAACATCTAGCTTCCTTCTTACAGTGTCAATCATCCATCTATGCTGTCAGTACCATGCGTGGTCACTCGAAACAAACCATAAAAGAAAATAAATAACCGTGGAAATCAGATTCTTGCAAGAGAGATCAGAAGAGATAAAATCAGGAGAGAGGTCGAACGAGGAAAAGCTGGGACAGAACCAATTCAAAATTACATACAAAGACAGTAGATCAAGTGATTTATTAACTTAGAGCGTAAATCTTTAGGGCGCCATTCTGTATAAGGCGAATATCAGAGGAGGGGGACGTAAAGCACAAGGTAGATCAAGAACAAGATGGGCAGGTAACATCAGAGAAACTCTACAACAGCACGATGAGTCTTTTGGTCGAGGCGGCCAGAAGAACAAAAAGCTAAATCATATATTTCCCTCGACACCCAATGCGGTAAAAGAGGAAGCGACGAAGAAGAAGGAGGAGGAGGAGAAGAAGAAGAAGAAGAAGGAGGAGGAGGAGAAGAAGAAGAAGAAGAAGAAGAAGAAGAAGAAGAAGAAGAAGAAGAAGAAGAAGAAGAAGAAGAAGAAGAAGAAGAAGAAGAAGAAGAAGAAGAAGAAGAAGAAGAAAAAGAAGAAGAAGAAGAAGAAGAAGAAGAAAAAGAAGAAGAAGAAAAAGAAGGAGGAGGATGAGGAGAAAAAAAAAAAGAAGAATAGGGAAAAAAAGACAAAGGAAAATTAAGCAGAAGGAAAATAAAGAAGAAGAAGAAGAAGAAGAAGAAGAAGAAGAAGAAGAAGAAGAAGAAGAAGAAGAAGAAGAAGAAGAAGAAGAAGTATAAGAAAAGGAATAAGTAGAAGGAGGAAAAGGAAGAAGTAGAAGGAGGAGGAGAAGAAGCTACTCGGCGTCTGTGGCCTATGGGCTGCAAACACTGTTTGTAATTCTGAGTTAACTGAGTCGATTGCAGCTGCAGGCGATTTGGCGATAAATCACTTTGCGTTGAATTCCAGTGTTATCTAGAGCCAAACATTCAATAAACAATGGCAAACTAGTATGCCTTAAATAGCTTAGTAAAACGGAAAAAACTAGTAATTGTTGGGATTGGTATTCACTGTCGCATACAGGATTGACAACTAACTGAATAACTGTGGTACTGCCTCAAAATGAGGCGTTTGGCTGAGAGGATAGTGAACGATGGAAACAATTAAATGCTCTACGAGTACCAGGTGCCGATGCAGTCGTCGACATCTCCTGTAGGGTAAGTAAAGTAAAGGACCCTTTTCCCACGCCTTTTAGGCTTTTTGTGCATATAGGACTAAATATATTGTGTAGACCAAAAGGCGCTGTGTGGGTAAAGTGACCAGCATCACGCCGACCACCTTTGCTTCCCAGGCTGTACCTGGTATTCACTCAAGGCTGAAAGCCAAGGTCATTTTTGAAGAAGGGAAGGAAAAGAGTCCGGCTCCGTCAGAACCTGAACCTAAAACTTTCCGATCCGCAGGCGAGCCGTCTAGCCGCTACACCACGGTCACTCTCTTTCGGTTGGCCAGTGTGCTAAAAGTCGTTGCTTTTTCTTAGATCCCCGGCAACACGTGGCGGTGGTAAAACTAAACACCTCCCACTCCGCACACGTCTTTTTGTACAAACATACCAGGTCTCCCTCCCCTTCTTCTCTTCCACCATTTACCTTAGCGAGGTGTTCGCGGGAGATGTAAGGATCGTTGCTGCGCTTTTCCTAAAGCATTGTACACGTTGATGTTAATTTCTGTAGGGTTGCTTCTGATGATGTCGCTCCATTACTTGCGTGGTTTTCCCCTTTCTCTACGTTCATTATTATATATTATAATATACATGCCAGATACAGCACAAAATTGCTGTTCCTTATTTTACCCTTAGGGCCATAACAACACGCGAGCCGCCTGTATACATATAGTAGCCATGTTCTGTTGATTGTTTCGTGACCAAAATGACCCCCCCCCTCCCCCTCCCACCCCATCGTTCCCCGTGTGTTCCTTTGACACTGTTTAATACAGCTCACACTGTTCAAAAGTAGTGCCATTGATCACTAATTGGAACCTGCTAACTTCACAGACTCGCAGGCGCCATCTTTGCCTGCTTTCTGTTTATCAACGAATCACTGCTTGTTGCAAAACACGTGTCTGATCTTTTGAGTATGAGCGTGGCATGCTGTTGTATTGTATCTAGCAGCGGCGACGGAATATGAGAGGCACATTGAGCCCCCCCCCCCCCCCCATAGTTTTAGAGCCTAAGCGCCCCCTATCCATGAAATATTATTTCACAAATATATCATTCATTTATTTTTGCTGTTTAGCATAAAATAATACCTATTATTGCGCACTTAAAAAAGACTCACAAATAATTGCAATGGGTCTTGGTTGTCTTTCTAACCATTTGTAGTTGTTTTCCTTTAGACTGTTTGTTTACACAGTTCACACTGTTCCACACGTCGTAAAATTTATTTACAATTATGTATAAAGTAACTAAAAATTTTTTTACACACATAAGCAAGACATACGCTTTTTGAAAGCCTCCGTCTCCTAGCTATAATCATCAATCAGGTAGAGGCCTGCGTCGTCTAGATGCATGGCGTCCACCTCGAGTGCTGGGGGTTCCGGGTTGAAGCCCTGGTGAAGGCTGCACTTATAGTAATTTCCCCTGGTCTATAGGTAGTAAGATCGGACGCCCGTGTGTATTTTTGCACACATAGAAAATGCCTTGGCAGTTGGAAATCGAAAAAGAGTAGCCTAACGGCGCTGCTCGGGCAAAATTTGGAGGTAAAAATCTACCCAGAGTATTTCAGGATTCTCGCTGGTGCAACGGAGTTCATGCACTGCACACAGTCCTTCGGACTCAGACTTGAGTTAAAAGTAGAACAGAGAACTTGTGGGCTACTACCCTTATGCCTTGATGTTGATCGGTTGTTTAAACCTCAAACATATCATCAATCAGGTGCCGTCTCTACAGAGAAAGTTGTCTGCAATGGATTTCCAACACGCCTTGTCTCTTATGTTGGTTGTACACTCCCTCAGACAGACTCCTGATGTTGCCCTCCCACTTGTATCGTTACCCACCTCTTGCTCTCTTGCCTTCGACCTTTTCCTCCAGTATTGTTTTTAAAAGCGTGTTATGTCTTTTAATGTGGCTAGAGAATTTCGTTTATCTCTCTCTCTCTCTCTCTCTCTCTCTCTCTCTCTCTCTCTCTCTCTCTCTCTCTCTCTCTCTCTCTCTCTCTCTCTTTTAATAAATTATTTATTTCAGTTATTCTTTTTTGATTTGTAGCCTCTCTGGGACCTCAGTGTTGGGTTTTTATTTTTTAATCCATGAACTATGACATATTCTTCTGTATACCCACATCTCCAGAGACTCGGTTCGATTTTCTATACGCTTGTTAATTAGCTGGAATATTATAAGGGGAATGAGAGCGCCTCCCTTTAAGAAATTTTTGGAATAGCGGCGCCGCTGCTGCTAAGTATGATCGTGGCAAGCTAAAATATTGTGTCTAGTCATCGCTGGTAATATTGTCGTGCGCATGTATACATACTGCACTTTGGCACTTACCTGTGGTAACTAGAAGGGAATGGTGAGCAGATTTGATTACAGCAGCGGAAGTTAGGGAGACTCCATCAGTTATAAGTTCTCCCGCGTCAGTGATGTCGACTGAGAGTTCTCCGCCCCTTATGGGAATTCCATGAGTGCTGTGAGGTCGGTTCTTGAATCAGCTCTGCTCATTAAATCGCAGACCTTCATTATATCCCTGACCTTCGTTATATCCCTGAGCTTCATTATATCCCTGACCTTCGTTATATCCCTGACCTTCGTTATATCCCTGACCTTCGTTATATCCCTGACCATTAGTATATCCCTGACCTTAGTTATATCCTGACCTTTGTTATATCCCTGACCTTTGTTATATCCCTGACCTTTGTTAAATCTCTGACCTTCGTTATATCCCTGACCTTCGTTATATCCCTGACCTTCGTTATATCCATGACCTTCGTTATATCCATGACCTTCATGATATCATTGATCGTCATGATGTCCCTGACCTTTATTATATCCTAGACCTTCATTATATCCATGACCTTCGTAATATCACTCACCTTAATTATATCGCACACCTTCATTAAATCGCTTACCTTCATTATATCCCTGATCCTCATTTAATCCCTGACCTTCTTTATATCGCTTATCTTCATTATATCCCTGACCTTCACTATATCGCTGACCTTTATTATATCGCTCACCTTCGTTTTATCCATGACCTTCGTTATATTTCTGGCCTACCGTTATATCCCTGACCTTCATTATATCCCTGACCTTCATTATATCTCTGACCTTCATTATATACCTGACCTTCATTATATACCTGACCTTCATTATAATCCTGACCTTCATTATAATCCTGACCTTCATTACATTCCTGACCTTCATTGTACCATTCACATTCATTACATCTCTAACCTTCACTGCATTCTATTTTACAGCTAGGTTGCAATATCTACGCCTTATGGCCCAACACTTGAATTTCAGCAAATCCTGAGTTATTCGCTTTTATGGCATTGTCAGGGGCCAGTAGATTTATTCTTTTTCTTGCCAAGATATGGCTCCAGAACCTCCTCAGGGAGAGAAGACTTTTTAGCCGCTACACACTCCTCACCCCAGTGAGTCCAAGTTAGCTGTTCCGTCATTCTACTCTTTCATCAACGTCTTCAGCCACCAGGTCCTTTTTAGAACGTATCTCTCTCTCTCTCTCTCTCTCTCTCTCTCTCTCTCTCTCTCTTGCTCTCTTGCTGGCTCTCTCTTGCTCTCTTGCTGTCTCTCTCTCTTGCTGTCTCTTGCTCTCTTGCTGTCTCTCTCTCTTGTGCTGTCTCTCTCTCCTGTTCTCTCTCTCTCTTGCTGTCTCTCTCTCTTCCTGTCTCTCTCTCTCTCTTGCCCTCTTGCTGTCTATTGCTCTCTTGCTGTCTCTCTCTCGCTCTCTCTCTCTCTTGCTGTCTCTCTCTCTCTTGCTGTCTCTCTCTCGCTCTCTCTCTCTCTTGCTGTCTCTCTCTCTCTTGCTGTCTCTCTCTCTCTCTCTCTTGCTGTCTCTCTCTCTCTTGCTGTCTCTCTCTCTCTCTTGCTGTCTCTCTCTCTCTTGCTGTCTCTCTCTCTCTCTTGCTGTCTCTCTCTCGGCGGGACCCGATGTAGCGATGGTGTACTTGTCTACATAATGTTAGTTATAAGTTCGTCCCCCCAACCCAATTCCGACCCCCCCCCCCCAACCCAATTGCGCCCCCCCCCCCCCACTCCCCGTTCTTCACTTCTTTAAAATTAATATTGGCCAAGGTTGCCGGGTTGACCCGACCTCTGATCTACCAGAAGTGCCAGGAAAATAACTGCTAACAGCACTATATTCTTCTTCACCACTTCATCCGTCGAAAAACGTCCAACTAGCACCATATGTCTAGTTTGCCTGAATAAACTCCAAACGCGTTTTTACAACAGTCATTTTCAGACCCACTAAAGTAGATTCAGAAGTGAGGTTAAGGAAAACTCTAGGATAAACACTTCTGGATTGTGGGGGTTTTTTTTTCGTGGGTTTGTTTTGCATGCTTTTGCAAGATTTGGTCCTACGAATATACATACATATTAGAGCAGTTAAGCGGCTTTGTTTCTGACACCAAGGATTAGTATTTTGACACAGCCCTGCTGCTGTGACTTCTCATCATCATCGTCCTAGTCCTCCTCCTTCTCCTTCTTCTTCTTCTTCTTTATCTTGTCTAGTTCTTCCTCTTTTTCTTGTCTAGTTCTTCCTCTTCCTTCCTTCGTCCTCGCCACCCCCCCCCCCGCCCCCACCCACTCCTTACCGCTTTTCTTATCTCATAGTTGTGCATAAATTGCACATGATATACTGTACTGAAGAGATAAAAGACCGCGAGCACTGTGTGACCTATGAACGACATAATTTGACGACGACGATAATGATGATGATGATGCTTTGTTATGTTATTTGCTGCAGCATTCTACAGTGAACACAATCTTACAATATATTTTCATGTGATAAATAATGGCTAGTCTAATTCTCACATGATAACAACTACTCCATGTTCACCGTTTCTCTCTATTTCTCTTTTTAAACACGAAAAAATATATGTTTTTCTTTTTTCTTCCGCGGCTTCTCCGCATCGTCTGCTTGGGCTCGCCAATTGATTAAAACTGTCAGAGCGAACGCCCGGTGTGTAATTATCCAAACTAACTGCCAGACCAACTGACACACAGATGCACTGAAAGTACACACATAGGCGTGGTCAGTAATGCTTGGGCTTGGAACCTGGGGAGAAGAGGGGACTTCAGGCACATTTAGGACCCTCCCTCCTTCCCCCACCCAATGAACAATTACGGAACCCCCCCCCCCCCTTTCCCCCTCTTCCCCCCGCCCAATTCATAACGGGCGGCTAGAGGCGCCGGGATAGTGACGCTTAGGTGCGTTAAGGTGCCCCCCCCCCCACCCAATTAACAATTACGGAACCCCCCCCCCCCTCTTCCCCCCGCCCAATTCATAACGGGGGGCTTGAGGCGCCGGGATAGTGAAGCTTAGTTGCGTTAAGGTGCCCCCCCCCCCTTCCCCTTGTGAGGGTGAGTGAAGTTGAACCCCTCTGGGACAGTATGCTGAACGATTAACACCCGGTGACCCAAAGAGTCCCTATTCAGACAAGAACCTTCCTGATTTAGATCCCAGAAACCGTGTTCAATAATAAGTTTACAGCATCGAGGCCCGCCAACGTTCAGGAAATAAACTGAAGCCTGTATTGGGTAGGGTATAATACCCGCCTTACCCCCCCCCCCCACCTTTTCTATTTGTTTATGTTCCTTAATCCCCAAGGGTTAAGAGTGTTTAAAATTTAGGCCAAATGACTAGTGTCGTCGCCACAAACTGTCCATGTTAGGACTTTAATTTTGCCCCCCCCCCCCTTTTTTCCTCTCCCCGACAGACGAACTTCCATCGCCTTAACGAAGGATTCGAGCTTGTCTCATCCCTAGTGAGAGCCCGGCGATTTTGACCTCTCGGCCAAGCAAGCCTCGCTGATTGTTTGTTGAGCAAAGGTCAGTTCTGAAGATGCATTTTATGCATTTAATCGTCAAACTTGTTTCTGTGTGTCTCACCAGATTCAAGTTACAGTTACATAATAAAATAAGATCTTCTTCTTCTTCTTCACGTTCACCAGCTGTACACTCTGGCGGAAAGTTCTGGTTGTTCGTCCACTACTGAACTGCAGTCCTGCTCCAGAACCTGAGTGTTGCGTGTGCATCAGTTAACAAATCTCATTCTCTTGAATACAGACTGTTGGTTCCTTGCCTCTCCGGCAGATGCACTCCGACTTCAAAGGAAGCTCCCCAATTAGTCGACTCTTACGACATGCTTTTGGGTAGGCAGTGGGTCTATTCTTGTTTTCCCCTACAATGGGGCCCCGGAACCCACACGGGGGCTTCTAAAATAAGATAAAACATTAGGAATAAATCAATCGTTTAAAAAACATACACACATCCGTTGCAGTGTAAATTTGGTACAACCACAGTTTCCCCAATTATAACAGTTGTATATTAATCTCCTCCTTCAGCACCCTCTTTAATAAATAGGTTTGTGTGTGTGTGGGGGGGGGGGGGGGGGCGGTTGTCGTTTGTGCGAGCCTGTTTTTGCGCCATGGTAGTGGTTATGATGATGATGATGACACGTTCATGATGTTTTGGCGGCAAAACCATTTCCCCTCTCCTGCTCCCGCCGTACTTGGCATTGAAACAGACATCCTCTGTTTGCAGACTACTGAAGGAAAGGTCACCGTCATAGCACTTTATGTGTAGAGACGAGAATCGCTTTTTATTAGCAGTCTATTTCTGCACGCTTTCCCCCCCCCCCCCCAAAAAAAAAACCCACATGGGACAAGAGCCATTTATATGTACCAAGAACCTGTCAAACATGCCACCCAGTGCAAACCACTGACATACATAATGCACCGGGTATGACATCTTGGTATCTACGTGTCAAAGAACGCAGAACGCTAGTTAGTTAGTCAGTCAATTAGTTAGTCAGTCAGTTAGTTAGTAAGTCAGTTAGTTAGTTAGTCAATTAGTTAGTTAGTTAGTCAGTCAGCTAGTTAGTCAGTTAGTTAGTCAGCTAGTTAGTTAGTTAGTTAGTCAGTCAGCTAGTTAGTCAGTCAGTTAGTCAGTCAGTTAGTTAGTCAGTTAGTTAGTCAGTCAGCTAGTTAGTCAGTTAGTTAGTCAGTTAGTTAGTCAGTCAGTTAGTCAGTTAGTTAGTCAGTCAGTCAGTCAGTAGTCAGTTAGTCAGTCAGTCAGTTAGTCAGTCAGTTAGTTAGTCAGTCAGTCAGTCAGTCAGTCAGTCAGTCAGTTAGTCAGTCAGTCAGTTAGTCAGTCAGTCAGTCAGTCAGTCAGTTAGTTAGTCAGTTAGTTAGTCAGTCAGTTAGTCAGTCAGTCAGTTAGTCAGTCAGTTAGTTAGTTAGTTAGTCAGTTAGTTAGTCAGTTAGTTAGTCAGTTAGTCAGTCAGTTAGTTAGTTAGTAGTCAGTCAGTTAGTTAGTCAGTCAGTTAGTTAGTCAGTTAGTTAGTTAGTTAGTCAGTTAGTTAGTCAGTTAGTTAGTCAGTCAGCAGTTACTCAGTTAGTCAGTCAGTCAGTCAGTCATAGTTAGTCAGTTAGTTAGTCAGTCAGTTCATTAGTCAGTTAGTCAGTCAGTTCATTAGTCAGTTAGTCAGTCAGTTCATTAGTCAGTTAGTCAGTCAGTCAGTTAGTTAGTCAGTCAGTTAGTTAGTCAGTCAGTTAGTTAGTCAGTTAGTCAGTTAGTTAGTTAGTCAGTCAGTTAGTCAGTCAGTTAGTTAGTTAGTCAGTTAGTCAGTCAGTCAGTCAGTTAGTTAGTTAGTCAGTCAGTCAGTCAGTCAGCTATTAGTTAGTTAGTCAGTCAGTCAGCTATTAGTTAGTTAGTTACTTAGTCAGTCAGTCAGTCAGCCAGTCATGCAGTCGGTCAGTCATGCAGTCAGTCAGTCAGTTAGTTAGTTAGTCGGTCAGTTAGTCAGCTAGTTAGTTAGTTAGTTAGTCAGTCAGTTAGTTAGTCAGTCAGTCAGTTAGTCAGTCAGTTAGTTGGTTAGTTAGTTAGTCAGTCAGTTAGTTGGTCAGTTAGTTAGTCAGTTAGTTAGTCAGTCAGTTAGTTAGTTAGCCAGTCATTTAGTTAGTTAGTTAATTAGTTAGTTAGTTAGTTAGTTAGTTAGTTAGTTAGTTAGTTAGTTAGTTAGTTAGTTAGTTAGTTAGTTAGTTAGTTAGTTAGTTAGTTAGTTAGTTAGTTAGTTAGTTAGTTAGTTAGTTAGTTAGCCAGTCAGTTAATTAATTAGTTAGTTAGTTACACAGTCAGTCAGTCAGTTAGTTAGTTACTCAGTCAGTCAGTCAGCTGTTAGTTAGTTAGTTACTCAGTCAGTCAGTCAGTCAGCTATTAGTTAGTCAGTCAGTCAGTAGTTAGTTGGTTGGTTAGTTAGTTAGTTAGTTAGTTAGTTAGTTAGTTAGTTAGTTAGTTAGTTAGTTAGTTAGTTAGTTAGTTAGTTAGTTAGTTAGTTAGTTAGTTAGTTAGTTAGTTAGTTAGTCAGTCATGCAGTCAGTCAGTCATGCAATCAGTCAGCCAGTTAGTTTGTTAGTCGGTCATTCAGTCAGCTGTTAGTTAGTTAGTTACTCAGTCAGTCATTTAGTTAGCTAGTTAGTTAGTTGGTTATTAATTGGTCAGTCAGTCAGCTATTAGTTAGTTAGTTACTCAGTAAGTCAGTCAGCTATTAGTTAGTTACTCAGTCAGTCAGTCAGCTATTAGTTAGTTAGTTACTCAGTCAGTCAGTCAGCTATTAGTTAGTTAGTTAGTTAGTTAGTTAGTTAGTTAGTTAGTTAGTTAGTTAGTTAGTTAGTTAGTTAGTTAGTTAGTTAGTTAGTTAGTTAGTTAGTTAGTTAGTTAGTTAGTTAGTCAATCAGCCAGTCATGTAGTCAGTCAGTCAGTTAGTCGGTCAGTCAGCTAGTTAGTTAGTTAGTTAGTCAGTCAGTCAGTCAGTTAGTCAGCCAGTCATGCAGTCATTCATTTATTCAGTCAGTCAGTTAGTTAGTTAGTTAATTGGTTGGTTGGTTGGTTGGTTGGTTAGTTAGTTAGTTAGTTAGTTAATTGAGTTATCATCATTGCACTCCAGACATACCCATAGGTGCTCCTCCCCCCCCCCCCCCCAAAGTATAAACCCCAGCGTCCGGTGGCTAATAGTACCAGTTCTGTGTTGACAAGTCCTCGGATGTGCCTGGTGTGCATCTCGTTGTTGTTGTTATGCCGATCTTACCTCACAAGTCTGGCGAGTGATGTAGATTCACTGCTCCCAAAGTCCTCCACCCTTCCCATTTGTCGGGGGGTATTAATAATATCAGCTTGATCCATAGGTTGACCTTGATAGCGGATCCAGCCAACCTATCAGATCTTTTTTTTTTTTATTTTATCGACGCCCCCATCTCCTGGAACGAAAAATAAAGGTGACCCCACGCACAGTGGACTTTTGCAACGATTCAAGCCATTGCCTTCTCACCGAACTTGCCTGAGCCCTTGTGATCATAATCATTGAATGCGGAATACTAATGTTATGAACGTTCACTTGAAACCAGTTCGTGCCGCACCTCGCGTAATTGTGAATGTTGAACTTGATTATGCCATAGTCATATGATAAGGTAATTGCGTATCCTTTACGGGACATTGCAGAGCCAGCCCCTGTATTTTTTTTTATGTTGTGATTTTTCTAGCCACATTTTAGGTTCGGTAGTTTGCCATTGCCCAGAACGGTCAGCTCTCGGTACAACTGTTTAAACCAACGCAAGACGGTCTGCTGCCTAATTGCCTGCAGCTGGGAATAAACCCGGCCCCCCAGCATTACAAGGCGCTTTCGCCACGCCTAAGCCACATACGTCGATGATATAATAAGTACTGACCAGTAAGTAAAAGATCATATGATTGTCGTCCCATGATGCAGCGGTTCTGTTTCTGTCCGTTGAGAAAATGGCTGGGTTGATCCTAAGCGCTGTCCAAAGAAGCTGAAAGAGCTGTGACAACACTGACAGATCGGGCACAAATGCTTTTCGAAAAGAGGCTAGTTCACGATTTATCATCCACTGTCAGAATCAACTTATTACGGACTGCTTCCTTCGAAGCCAGAGTTCATTTCACGCGCCTGCCTTTCTTCAGTTCACGGAACCCTTTAGAAAGACAGAACGTTCGTCGGTTCGTTCATTCTGATCTCTCTGCCTGTGGAATACCGCCCCTCTCGTTCTCTAACCCTCTGTGATATCTAGCTAATCACCTCCATATTTACCATCCATTTGTTTGTGTATTTTACCTGATACTGATGGTATGTTTAGTGTTTTACATCATCATCGTGTAGCAGGTCCTTTGTCAGAACATCGCTCTCATCACGGTATGTCTGAAAGAAACTCGGTCTCTCGCCAGCTCTCCCGCCTCATGTAATTTCATACTCAAGGAATAACTTATATCCTGTGCACATCTTGGTGTTGGTCTGCCTCTGCCCCTCCTTCCTGGTACCATGCCTTCTGCTATTAATTTTTTCAAGCCGTTGTAGCGCTTGATATGACCACAATATTTCAGCTTCCGAGACAGGATGCTGTTTATTAGCCAATCTTCCTTGATGTTCAGATCTTTCAAGAGTTTTTTTACATAAGTCCCAATGAAGTCAAATCTTTGAAATAATGACGTGCGTATTGTGAGGGTTGTATAGGTAGTTGTCAGCGCGTTCTTAATTCTCCAACGCGGATCGCAGCATGGGAGCAAAAAAGACAGCTGATGCAAAGTCAGCCAAGGCTGCCAAGCCAGTGGTTGGAAAACCCAAGAAGGAAGGCTCTGGCGGGAAAAATAAAAAGAAGTGGTCAAAGGGCAAAGTTCGTGACAAGCTCAACAACTTGATCCTCTTTGACACGGCCACTTACGACAAACTGTACAAGGAGGTGCCCAGCTACAAGCTGATTACTCCGTCTGTGGTGTCTGAGAGGTTAAAGGTCAGGGGCTCCTTGGCCAAGCAGGCACTGAGATAATTACATTCAAAAAGGTTGATTCACTTGGTGTCCAAACACAACTCCCAGTTGATCTACACAAGGGCCCAAAGGGAGACAAGGACGAAGCACCAGCAGAAAAATAGTAATGTAAACAAACAGAAAAAGCTTAGACAGCAAAACTTTTTCTGAAGAATATGAGTTAGAAAGTGTTTTTTCTCAATTTAATTTGAATGATAGGCAATAGAGAACATCTTAAGACACGTCACCGGCCGAAGAGGCTGACTGAAAGAAATAATGCTAGGTGGTCTAGTTGATGTAGAGCAGAAGTGAGTGTTGATCCTGAACACCAAGGATCTAGGTCTGAGAGCATGTATACCTGCACCACCTTGTGAGACACACACACACACTAATGTAATAATAAAGTTAACAATGAAACCTAAAAAAAAAAAAGTTGTCAGCGCGTTGCTGATATTCTATAACTGCAAAATACAAATTGCAGTTTGTAAAATGAGTGTTTGGAAGGGCCGAATGTGAGCCAGGCCTGCATACCAAAATTATGACCCTTGGAAAATAATGCTTGTTGGTGCATTTTTCCAGACACGTATATACATATTTAAAACCCACCTGTACTTGCCGTCTAGCAGAATGTAACTAGGATAGTTTACATACGTAAACACAGGAAACAGCATTGGTGATAGGGAATTGACGAAAGCTACGAATAATAAAACAACCGATTACCTCCTTCAGAAACTGTTTCTCTTTCAACGAGATAAGACACTGCACTTGCTCTTGCAGGTAACGGCAAAACACGCACAAGTATTTATCTGAGCCTTTCAACAGTAAATTAACTCTTATCTGCCCACGGTTTGTATTTCCATGCTAAATTACCCCGTGTCAAACGTTAGGCGAACATGTGAATGAAATCGCCGGGCCTGGTGAGTAAAGAAGGTAATAGACAGACTGGAGGGGATCCATAATTTCGTCATCTTGGCGACCATCACAACAATATTTAGTTTATTCATCGTTTTTTGAGAATAATGGTTGATTAGATGTTTATTCCGATTCCGATTCATTTTGAAAAAAAAAGTAAAAAGGTGGACCACTTTCAGACTGCTGCTAGCTAGCCGAGGCTGCTAACAGTCTCCGTCTATATTTGTGGTCTGGCTTTTTTGCGTCAGTTTCGTGACTAAAGTTTTAGGGTTTGCACCGTTTCTGTGCTTGATGCTTCCTTCCTTCGGGTCATACCACTCGATCTCTACCCTGTTGTTAGCTGTGTGCTTCTTGCCTTTTCCTTCCGGGTCTTTTTCCTTGGTTTCACCTCTCTATGATTTGGCCAGGCGTATTTAGCAGGAGAGCGACCTTCAATTCATAACGTCCTTTGGACCACCATTTACAGTTTTTAAATTTTGAGTATTTTACTTTGTCAAAAAGTACTGAAAACAGTTTTTGGTTGTGGATAGATCCGAAGTGTGAAAGTATTCCGCGTGTGACCGTAGTGTTCTTATTGTTGTCTTCCTGCAATAAAAACGTGTTAGTCGTGTCGTGGATATGTGTGTGAAATGTTAAATGGAACCTTAGAGAGGTTCTGTTCCTCATTTGTTCTAGTGTGATCCGGTTGTGTCGGTTTGGGTTGGTAGCTAGATTAGAGGTTCAATCCCCTCCCTTCTCTTCATACAGATGACGCTTCTGGTTTGGCAAGACGCCCCCCCTCCCCCCCCCTACACCCGCCCCAAGCTCCGTTAACAAGAACTTGTACCCCAAAAAAAAAAAAAAATCCGCAACAATCAGTGCCAGATAACAAAAGAGACAATCACCGACAACCGTCACTCTAGTGTCCAGTAATCATTAAAATGATTGACGATGGATCCGCAAAAATCAGTGCCAGTTAACAAAAGAGACAATCACCGACAACCGGCACTCTGGTGTCCAGTTATCAATGTGACGGTTAACACTGTTTTGTCTTGATGATATCTGCTTTTTTTTTTTTTTGTGGATCTGATATTGGACAGGGCACAGCAGCGATTATCCTCAACATTCAGATGTCAGCGCTGTTTTGTTTTCGTGACTATTAAATCTGAGAATCCGGATTAGTACAAATACACATGGACTCAATTTTAAAATAGCTTGACGCTCCCTTGAAACTTATTCGCGTCCCTACACCCCCCCCCCCCCCCGGTCCCCTTTTCTTCGATTGGAGACAGCAAAATAAATAGAATGGAATGTCATTTGCACGGGATCTAAGGGATAATGGTAAACCCGAAAACACAGGGAGGCCAGCTACAGGCGATAGCAACGGATAGAACTACTGAGTTTGTTAAAGGTCTGTGCTCCACTGGGGTGGAAAGGGGGGGGGGGGGGTTAAAGGCGACCCTCACAACATGTCAGGGTTTTTTTTTTCTTACTTCCTTGGAAAGACGCAAGGGAACCTCAGTATAACTGTTTTCCCTCCTCTTCCTCCACCTTCTTTTCCTCCCCCTTCTCTTCCTATGTCTCTTCCTCCTCCATCATGATCAATATCATCATCATTCGCCTTTAAACCTGCGATGATACTTTATGTTGCAGTTTGCAACTAGTCTGCGATATCTGCGTCTGTCGGCCTGTCCGATCACAGCGGCGTTCACAAAACACCAGTATGTCGCCTTTAAGCATGCTATATAGAGCACTCAGGGTTTTATTCATCTGACACCTTGTATTTAGTAAAGTAAAGATTCCTTTTCACGCCTTTAGTCGCAGCGGACAAATGGGAAGAGCACCCATATTTTTTACAGGCAATCGGCACTAGGTGGGTAATGTGGTCAGCATTACGCCGGCCGTCTTTACTTCCCCATAACATACATCCTGCTACCCATTTCAGGCCAGTTTGACCTGCGGCGTCCCAAACCATGATATAAATCCACGCAGCGCTGCTATGCGACTTTTTTTCGATTTCCAACTGCCACGGGATTTGTTTACTTGTGCAACAGAGTCGGACGTGGTTTGACCGATTGTGTGGTTTGTGAAAGTATGCTTGCGCGCGCCATTCCAGTTTTATAACTTGTGTGCGTGCGTGCGCATGTGTGTGGTGTGTGTGTTTTTACTGTAAAATCTCTGGCGGCAAGCAGAATCTTTTGATGCTTCCTGACATCTGTAGCCCCAACATCACCACATCATACGTTCAACAAATTTGACAATTTTATCTCCCCGACCATTGCACCGTGAGTTTGACAATTTCTGATCTATGGTCTTGTCCGTGAAATCTACCGCCTGTTTTTCATTGTTCAAGGGCCATAACCAGTCTTTTGTTTATTTGACAGTCGATTGAGCGTGACAGAAGATTAAAAAAAAAGCCAGACGCTTTGGGGGAAAAACTGTGTCAAATTATGGTTTCACCTGCACTTTGCAACTGTTGTCTGACAGCTCATAGCTCTTTTAAGAAAACAGATCGTTCAGCCTGTCTTTTGCAGGTCGTTCAGTCTGCCCCCAGTAGGTTGATTACTTTGCATTCATAGGTCGTGCAGTCTGCCTACATCAAATTGTCCAGTCTGCCACTAGTAGGTCGATCAGTCTGCCTGATTAAGTCGTTCATTGTGCCTCCATGAGGCAGTTCAGACTGGATCTTGTAGGTGGTTCAGTGTGCCTCCAGCAGGTAGTTCGGGCTTCATTTTGTAAGTCGTTCAGTCTGCTTGTAGTAGGTTGATTACTTTGCATTCATGCGGTCGTTCAGTCTGCCTCCAGTAGGACGTTCTGTCTGCCACCAGTAGGTCGTTCAGTCTGCCTCCACTAGGTAGTTCAGGCTGCATCTTGTAGGTCGTTCATTCTGCTTTCAGTAGGTCGTTCAGTCTGCCTGCAGTGAGTCATTCAGACTGCTTGGGCAAGTCGTCCCATTAGCTTTTTGTAGGTCGTTCAGTCTGCCTTAAACAGGGAACTTGCAAGTTCAGTCTATCTTAAAACTGCTTCCTCTGATACACATTGTTACTCATCTTTAACAGCAGATGTACGGAAAAAAAGCCCTTATGGGTCCCGTAATTATATCTTTTTAGGAGTAGGGGTCGGATGGAGTATTTGTGATTTGTTCTTTTTGATTGGCATCCAGAATAATACTCTTTGAGTCGCAGAGGTGTTAAATTTCCAGCTAGCAGCCTGGAAGTGGCAATCAATTAGAGACCACATCACAAATGACGAGGTTTGCCGTATATTATCCAGCCGAGTGACAACTATGAACCTCTTTTAACTACAGTGAAAAGACGGAAAATGCATTCGTTCGTATACGCAATAAGATTGAATGGCTTCAAAAACACAGTACTACAGGGCTCAGTAGAGGAGAAGAGGCAGACCAAGAAACACCTTAACAACCTGGCTGACTGGACAGGCCTTATGCATGCAACCATGAGGTACATTGCATCTCTGATCGTCTGAGGGGGAGGGAGCTGATCAGACAGTCAACAGCAACTGATGAGCCAACGAAACGCAATGTAACGGTTGATGATGATGAGGAGGAGGATGATGAACTCATAATATTGGTAGCACAGAATAAGATTTCAAAGAAAAAACTTCAATAGTTTCTACTATTTCATATCCTTCCGTAAACAACTGCTCTAGGATTTGTTTGTTACAAGAATGTGATAATTCCACATTAAGCTACATCAAGAATGTGATAATTCCACAACAAGCTACATCAAGAATGTGATAATTCCACAGGCTACATCAAGAATGTGATAATTCCACAACAAGCTACACTCATAGACAAAGTTAGGTTTAGTTATGATTGACCCCTTCTCACCAGACTGCGTATAGGCTGCTCTGATGTAACTTTGCCTTTAGAGCGATGACTCACCGAGAAAGGTGCAGGCTATCTTTGCTCACTCGTGTATTCATCACCTTATCTCTAGGAGCACCTTTGTCTAATGGCACGACTTGATTATTTCTCTTGTTGTCGGATTACCTCCCGCCTTTTGGATCTCCTTGCCTTCGGCTTCCAACTCATTCCCAAGAAAATATTTGTCTCCCCTCCCAGGGTGTAATTCTAGCGTTGGGTCGGGTTTTTTTTTTAAATGCGAGCCGTTGGCCCTGGTTTCAGTTGACATTTGTTTTCCTCCCTAACTGTTGATCATCAAACATCAGCCCTGCAGGGGCATTCTCACATAGAAGTCATGTGATGCGAGGGTCTAAGAGGGGAGCTGGTTAAGCCTTGTTTAAATGCGCAGTAATTATTATAATGTGCTGAATAGCAAATAATCAGAATAATATAATTAAAATAGAAAATGTTTTGCTTATATAATTAAAAGGACAATGTCAGTAAATGGTTAGCGGCTGGTTAGCCCCCTTGTAAGGGCAATTCTACCTTCCCCAACGGTTTCGGCGTCCCTACCACCTGGTAGGTACGGACTAGGCCATAGGCACACATTGTCTACCATAACTTTCTTCACCATCTTTCTTGGGGAACAGTCTCGACCGCTCAGTCAGGTCCCGTCTCCAGGGCAACAGTTGGCAGCAGACGATCTACAAGCTCTGTCTTTAGTCTTAGTTGTACACTCTTGACTTCTGGCCCGTCCACCGCGTCATGTTATCTTCCCACTAGAATCGATGTTTATCCCTTGCTTTCTCGCCTCCGTCCTTCCAATAACATAACATAATCCTTCCTCCATTAGGGTCGTGGAGGGGTATTGCCTGAAGCACTGACAAATAAAACCAGCCTTTCCCTATCTTACTCTTGATGGATAAGTGTATAATAATTTGTTTTTCAATCTATACAGTCACTTTATTCAAGCATTTACTTGAGTGGAATAAAAATTGAAGAGTGTTTGGCACCAATACCGGGGCCACCGTGCTTGACCGGCTTGCATGTGATTGCGAACTCATCCAGATAGTGTCCAACCATCTCAGGCTTGATCTCCACCTGATTGAAGGTTTTTCCCATTGTAGACACCAACGATGGATCTAATCATCTCAGGAACAATGATCATGTCACGCAAATGTGTCTTGACTACCTCTGGTTTCTCAAGAGGTCCGGAATTCTTTTTAGCTTTCCTCAACCTATTCATCAAAGCCAAAGGTCTGCGCTTCAAACCACGGTTCAGGCGACGTCGCTGACGGCAGTTGAACAAATCTGCAAGAGCTGATTAAGATCATCACCCCTGTAGGTGAACTTTCTGAAGTTTCTTTTCTTCTTCTTTGCGAGATCTTCTGCTGTATCTGCCATTTTCGATTCGGTCCTTTGTCGATCTCTCCCCCCCCCCCCCCCCAAAAAAAAGGGGGGGGGGAGGAAACGAAAGTTTTGGCAAGTGTACGATGACTTAGTCCTGTCCATTTCTTGATGTTTTCCAGGTCCTTCTTTGCCCTCCTCTTTCTCCCTCCAATATAGTTTTCATGAGAGCGTTATGTTGCATCTCTTTTTCCCCCCTTGCTTTTGAAATAGTTATTTAAGGAACTGTCTTTTCGTTCTCGGCCTCCTCAGGGTCTTTGTATTTCATTGCTTCGATGTCCACGAGATACGACCCATTCTTCTTGATATCCCCATCTCCAGACACTAATCATGTTCGCGTTTGTTAGCCATCATTGTCAGAACCATTTTCACCGTCATCGTTGTTTTCTTTACAAATGCCATAAGCCTTCTTTTCACTGCTGACACCTCAGCCACTCCTCATTCCTCCGTGTCACTGCCATAGACCATTCAGCATCATTTCTCTCTGCCACTTGTACAGATTTTCGTTCCAGTCGTCATCATCTTCTCCAGTATTCCCTCCTAATTCCCTCCCCCTCAGTCTCTCATTTGCAACTGACTGGACATCATCATCATAAACCACTTCTGACGTTAAGCGTTATGGGGAAGAATAATTTGCCATCCAGTCAACGCTGGCTATTGTCAGGCTGTGAAGGCTTAGGGTGTCTTTAATGATGTCGATCCATAGTTTGGCGGTCTTCCTCTTGATCTTGTAGCTGATCTTCTGGGGCGTTGTGCTTGTGAACTGAACATCCTGATCAAACCTAGTCCCGTTAATCCTCACCCGTATGGAACTGCATCTTAATGCCTGGTTGCTGTAACCGTTTCCAGGGTCATAATTATAACTTCTTTGGAGCCCCGACGGAGTTTCGGGAATCCGCATTGTTGGTCTGCCGCCCAGACGGAGATTTTCAAATTTCAGGGTTGAATGGTAAACCTTTTGGGTAGCTAACATCCCCGAGTGGGGCCCACTGATCGATCGATCGGTAGACGTTTGTAGGCATAGACACGGAAGTGTTTCGGCAGATGCAAGTAATATTACCGCACACAAATCCCAACTGTGGGCCTGCTACTGTCGGAATTATTCCATAGCACGCTATTTAATGAAGTGGTGATAGTCACCGTCCACCTCCCAGTCGTAATTTTCATGTTTATTAATTTCCCTTGTGAAGTTGTCTTTACTCTGCGTGTTTTCTATTTGTTTTCTTTTATATTACTTTCCTGTGTGTAATTATTACTTTCCTGTGTCTAATTTTCCAGATGTTCTGTTTATGTCTCTGTCTGCCTGTCTTTATATGTCTCTCCCTCCCTCCTATCTCTCCGTCACTCTGCCTGTCTATGTCTCTCCCTACCCCCTCTCTCCTTTTCTCTCCCCCCCCCTTCTCTCTCTCTCTCTCTCTCTCTCTCTCTCTCTCTCTCTCTCTCTCTCTCTCTCTCTCTCTCTCTCTCTCCTAGTCACTTTGCTACCATTGCTTCTTACATTACCATTTCCTGGGATAAAATGTGTTGTTGTTATGATTATAATTATTCATCTTATTATTATTATTATTAATATTATTATTATTATTATTATTATTATTATTATTAATATTATTCGCAGGTTCTAGAAGAAGAAATCAGGAGGAGAGGCCGAGACCTGGTTGCTCTTAAAGCTCGGGCGCAGGAACTCACAGAACACAATGCCAGCGCCGAAGTGGAATCTCTCGACAACCGACTCCGAGCCCTCACAACTCAGTTGTCCACTGCCCCTCCATCCCCGCCAGCCGTGGCTGCTGCCAGAATCCGAGAGACCACCCAGTCGCCGGTTCTGTCCACTACCTCTTCAGCTGTGGCCTACAGTTCTCCCAGCGAGAGCGTCATCAGCCGCACGTCGTATAATGTTGTGTCCACCAGCGTCACCAGAACTACCACTTTGGCGCACTCGCCTGCTCACTATCTGCAGGCTCTCAGGCGGCTCTTGGCGCAGATCTCCCAGCTGAGGTCCGACATGGAGCAGGAGGAGGGGGTTCTTGTTGAAGATGAGGCCAGACAGGCGCAGGATGCCAAGATAAAGGTAAAACTTCTGCTTCACGTCACTCTTCTACCATTAAAAAGTAATACAGATAGATACTCCTCATATAACTGGGAGAAAGGAGTTGGGAGAAAGAAGGGGGGGGGGGGGAGCTACCCCCTGACAGTGCCTATCACTTTTCTTTTTCATTGTACTTGTACCGTGTGTGTTCCTTGTACCTGTCTGTCGCTTGTGTTCCTTGTACCTGTCTGTCGCTTGCGTTCCTTGTACCTGTCTGTAACTGTGTTCCTTGTACCTGTCTGTAACTGTGTTCCTTGTATCTGTCTGTAACTGTATCCTTGTATCTGTCTGTAACTGTGTTCCTTGTTCCTGTCTGTAACTGCGTTCCTTGTATCTGTCTGTAACTGTGTTCCTTGTATCTGTCTGTAACTGTGTTTCTTGTATCTGTCTGTAACTGTGTTCCTTGTATCTATCTGTAACTGTGTTCCTTGTACCTGTCTGTAACTGTGTTCCTTGTATCTGTCTGTAACTGTGTTCCTTGTATCTGTCTGTAACTGTGTTCATTGTACCTGTCTATCGCTTGTATTCCTGTACCTGTCTGTAACTGTGTTCCTTGTATCTGTCTGTAACTGTGTTCCTTGTACCTGTCTATCGCTTGTATTCCTTGTACTTGTCTATCGCTTGTGTTCCTTGTACTTGTCTGTCGCTTGTGTTCCTTGTACCTGTCTGTAACTGTGTTCCTTGTATCTGTCTGTAACTGTATTCCTTGTACCTGTCTATCGCTTGTGTTCCTTGTACCTGTCTATCGCTTGTGTTCCTTGTACCTGTCTCTCGCTTGTGTTCCTTGTACTTGTCTGTCGCTTGTGTTTCTTGTACCTCTCTGCAACTGTGTTCCTTCTGGTAATCTGGTAATCCTAGTTTCAGCTTCATAGCAATGGGGTCACCCCACATATGCTCCGCTCCTGTGCCAACGAAAAACAATCGCAGCTCACAGTGTCACGCCATGCACTCAACTCAAAAGCTGGGCGACGAAACTACATCCTTCCATTCTACAAATGGGGCAAAAATGCAACGGCCACCGTCTGGCAAAAAAGAATATTTGCCACGGCTTTAAAAAAAAAAAAAAGGTGGCCGTACCTAGCGTCCATTTTGACGGGAAGAATTATAAGAGGGTTAATAAACGGTCACCCCAGCAGTACCCTCCTTATTAGCTGGGAAAGGGACTTAGGACATTACATCCACCAGCAGGCGTCGCCCCTACAACGACCTGCCTGCCATCGTTAACGACTGTTCACCCAACAGCCATGCAGTTCTTTGGCACGAAGGAGACACCTTGAACTTGGGTTTCGTACTGCCGACTCCCTACTAAGATGTTATTTTATGTTCTGTTATCACAATTAATGTCACTGCACATTGGGCATACCCATGCGTGCTCAGTTCTCCGAAGCAGCAGCCACTCTAAAGTACTTCTACTAATTGTCCCCATGAGAAGCTGGTTATATTGTCTCCTTTCTCGGCCTCGAAGACGGCAAAGACGTGCATCACCATGCTTAACTCCCATGTCACGCAATCGTTTTAGTGTCAGGGATTCCTCATTCTCCACTAGCCCAGTTCGTACAGCGTTGACTATGTCTGCTCTGTCCATACTTTTTCCCGCAATCATTAGTGCAGTGCTTGCCAGTTGGTCTGCTCGCTTATTTCCCTTCACGCCCGCATGACCCGGTGTGTAGATCCAGGTTACGGAGGTTAAGTGCGATTTCCTAATGCTTTCTATCCATTCAGAGCGCATACTGCCTGTTGCTATCTTCTGAAGCATATTCATTGAGTCTGAGACAATTACTACCTGTGTGGCGGTTTGCTCGGATACCCATGCTAAAGCTCTAGAAGCAGCGGCTATTTCCATTGTCATGCTTGACGTGGTTGTCTGGTAAGCGCCGCTGTCCTCATGTATTGTTTTCCCCTTTCTTTGCGCTGTGTATGCCCATGCTGACCTTGATCCACGCTTCACGGATCCATCTGTGTAGATGATGGTATCTTCTGGGTCTGAATGCTGATCTATCAGTTCCCTTACTTCTGTGTCTACCGCCGCAGGAATTTGACCCCTGCAGTACATTCCGAGTGTGATGAGAACTTTAGAGATGCCATGCATGTCTACTGGTGTATTCGTCCATTCTTTTCCGTGGCTGATCACGTCTAGGTCACATACCTGCTGGATTAAGTCCTCAGCCTTTGCCATCCAAGAGCGGCCCCTTTTGAGACGCGTTCTTTTTGTGTCGTGAATAGCTTTGTGTAATGGGTGGTTAACATCTGCCGATACCCTCATGTAAGCCTTGACCTGTGCCACTTTGTATCTGCTTGTCATAGTCGGCAGACCCAGGATATAACGCATGGCGTTGCAGGAGGTGTCTTTTGTGCAGCCGAGTATGAGTCTCATGGCCTCATTCTGTACTCGGTCCAGTCTTTCTAGCTGGGTTTTGCTGACAGTGAGGAGGCCAAGACCATAGCCAACGACGCTAAGCACAAGCCCTTGATAGAGAAGAAAAAGTAGACGTTGTTCAATATCAGCTGCTGCTAGCACCTTGGGTGCTGTCAAACCTTTCCTGGCTCTAAGTATGACGTTGTCTACGTGGCATTTGCATGACAAGCATCTGTCAAATGTCATGCCCAGGTATTTCATGGTGTCCGTTCTCTCGATGTCCACACCACAGATGCTGACGACTGGCGTTGGTGTACTCACGATGTGGGTATTCAGAGAGAACCATGTAAAGGAAGCTTTGGACGGGTTCACCTGAGCTCTTGATTCCTGGCACCACTCATTAAGTCTGTCTAGTTCGTGTTGTAGTGTGGTTGTAATTTCCTGTCTGTTTTTCGCTTGTGTTCCTTGTACTTGTCTGTCGCTCGTGTTCCTTGTACTTGTCTGTCGCTTGTGTTCCTTGTACCTGTCTGTAACTGAGTTCCTTGTATCTGTCTGTAACTGTATTCTTTGTACCTGTCTATCGCTCGTGTTCCTTGTACCTCTCTATCGCTTGTGTTCCTTGTACTTGTCTGTCGCTTGTGTTCATTGTACCTGTCTGTAACTGTGTTCCTTGTACCTGTCTATCGCTCGTGTTCCTTGTACCTGTCTATCGTTTGTGTTCCTTGTACCTGTCTATCGCTTGTGTTCCTTGTACCTGTCTGTTGCTTGAGTTCCTTGTACCTCTATGTCGCTTGTGTTCCTTGTACCTGTCGATCGTGTGTGTTCCTTGTGCCTGTCGATCGTGTGTGTTCCTTGTATCTGTCGATCGTGTGTGTTCCTTGTGCCTGTCGATCGTGTGTGTTCCTTGTACCTGTCGATCGTGTGTGTTCCTTGTACCTGTCGATCGTGTGTGTTCCTTGTACCTGTCGATCGTGTGTGTTCCTTGTTCCTCTCTGTTACTGTGTTCTTTGTACCTTTCTGTTACGACATGTGTCTCATGCTCTAATGTCCCGTTAACTCTTAGATAGAGGAGCAGAAAGTCTGGGATATTCAAGAGAACCTAACAGAGCTGGAGTCTCAGAAGGATGACGTCATGCTGCAAGCCAGCCAGGAGGAGGCCGCCAATATCCGCTCCCAGATGGAGCAGCTGCTTCGAGAGTGGTCCAAACTGAGTGATACACACACTACTAGAATGAAGTAAGTCTCTCTGTCTCTCTCTCTCTCTCTCTCTCTCTCTCTCTCTCTCTCTCTCTCTCTCTCTCTCTCTCTCTCTCTCTCTCTCTCTCTATCTCTCTCTCTCTCTCTCTCTCTCTCATTATGTGTATCTTTCTGTCTGTCTATCTTTCTTTTCCCACCTCTTTCCCTACATGTTTCTCTTTCATCTGTACTGCGTTTTAATTTATTATCCCTGTCCGTTATTTTCTACTTTTCACTCACTCTCTTTGTATTACTCTTTCACACGTCTTGTGTCCTGTTGGTGTCTGGGGACATATTTTCCTCGCATGGTTGCCTGTATTGTGAACCTGTGCGTCTTCTATATGTTGTGACCTTTCACATCTCCTAAAGGAACACATACATTTTATCATATCGCTCAATGTACACACAGTCAGTTTTATCCCTGCATCCCAGTGAAGGCCATTCTTCTCCATACAGTGTCTGCCATTTTCCATATAGTGTCTGCCATTCTCCATACAGTGTCGGCCATTCTCCATACAGTGTCGGCCATTCTCCATACAGTGTCGGCCATTCTCCATACAGTGTCGGCCATTCTCCATACAGTGTCTGCCATTCTCTATACAGTGTCTGCCATTCTCCATACAGTGTCTGCCATTCCCATACAGTGTCGGCCATTCTCCATACAGTGTTGGCCGTTCTCCATACAGTGTCGGCCATTCTCCATACAGTGTCGGCCATTATCCATACAGTATCAGCCATTATCCACACAGTGTCGGCCATTATGCATACAGTTTCGGCCATTCTATATACAGTGTCGGCCATTCTCCATACAGTGTCGGCCATTCTATATACAGTGTCGGTCATTCTCCATAGTGTCTGCCATTCTCCATACAGTGTCTGCCATTCTCCATACAGTGTCTGCCATTCTATATACAGTGTCTGCCATTCTATATACAGTGTCTGCCACTCTCCATACAGTGTCTGCCATTTTCCATACAGTGTCTGCCATTCTCCATACAGTGTCGGCTATTCTCTATACAGTGTCGGCTATTCTCCATACAGTGTCGGCTATTATCCATAGTGTCGGCCATTCTCCATACAGTGTCGGCTATTCTCCATACAGTATCGGCCATTCTATAAACAGTATCGGCCATTCTATATACAGTGTCTGCCATTTTCCATACAGTGTCGGCCATTCTATATACAATGTCGGCCATTCTATATACAGTGTCGGCCATTCTATATACAGTGTCGGCTATTCTCCATACAGTGTCGGCTATTCTCCATACAGTGTCGGCCATTGTCCATACAGTGTCGGCCATTGTCCATACAGTGTCGGCCATTCTCCATACAGTGTCGGCCATTCTCCATACAGTGTCGGCCATTGTCCATACAGTGTCGGCCATTCTATATACAGTGTCGGCCATTCTATATACAGTGTCGGCCATTCTCCATACAGTGTCGGCCATTCTCCATACAGTGTCGGCCATTCTCCATACAGTGTCGGCCATTCTATATACAGTGTCGGCCATTCTATATACAGTGTCGGCCATTCTATATACAGTGTCGGCCATTCTATATACAGTGTCGGCCATTCTATATACAGTGTCGGCCATTCTATATACAGTGTCGGCCATTCTATATACAGTGTCGGCCATTCTATATACAGTGTCGGCCATTCTATATACAGTGTCGGCCATTCTATACACAGTGTCGGCCATTCTATATACAGTATCGGCCGTTCTCCATACAGTGTCGGCCATTCTCCATACAGTGTCGGCCATTATCCACACAGTGTCGGCCATTATCCACACAGTGTCGGCCATTATGCATACAGTTTCGGCCATTCTCCATACAGTGTCGGCCATTCTTTACACAGTGTCGGCCATTCTATACACAGTGTCGGCCGTTCTCCATACAGTGTCGGCCGTTCTCCATACAGTGTCGGCCATTCTCCATACAGTGTCGGCCATTATCCACACAGTGTCGGCCATAATGCATACAGTTTCGGCCATTCTATATACAGTGTCGGCCATTCTCCATACAGTGTCGGCCATTCTCCATACAGTGTCGGCCATTCTCCATAGTGTCTGCCATTCTCCATACAGTGTCTGCCATTCTCCATACAGTGTCTGCCATTCTTCATACAGTGTCTGCCATTCTATATACAGTGTCTGCCATTCTATATACAGTGTCTGCCACTCTCCATACAGTGTCTGCCATTTTCCATACAGTGTCTGCCATTCTCCATACAGTGTCGGCTATTCTCTATACAGTGTCGGCTATTCTCCATACAGTGTCGGCTATTATCCATAGTGTCGGCCATTCTCCATACAGTGTCGGCTATTCTCCATACAGTGTCGGCTATTCTCCATACAGTATCGGCCATTCTATAAACAGTATCGGCCATTCTATATACAGTGTCGGCCATTCTATATACAGTGTCTGCCATTTTCCATACAGTGTCGGCCATTTTCCATACAGTGTCGGCCATTCTATATACAATGTCGGTCATTCTATATACAGTGTCGGCCATTCTCCATACAGTGTCGGCCATTGTCCATACAGTGTCGGCCATTGTCCATACAGTGTCGGCCATTGTCCATACAGTGTCGGCCATTCTCCATACAGTGTCGGCCATCCTCCATACAGTGTCGGCCATTCTATATACAGTGTCGGCCATTCTATATACAGTGTCGGCCATTCTATATACAGTGTCGGCCATTCTATATACAGTGGCGGCCATTCTCCATACAGTGGCGGCCATTCTCCATACAGTGGCGGCCATTCTATATACAGTGTCGGCCATTCTCCATACAGTGTCGGCCATTCTATACACAGTGTCTGCCATTCTCCACACAGTGTCTGCCATTCTAAACACAGTGTCTGCCATTCTCCATCCATACAGTGTCTGCCATTCTAAACACAGTGTCTGCCATTCTAAACACAGTGTCTGCCATTCTCCATCCATACAGTGTCTGCCATTTTCCACACAGTGCTCGCCATTTTCCACACAGTGCTCGCCATTCTCCACACAGTGCTCGCCATTCTCCACACAGTGCTCGCCATTCTCCACACAGTGCTCGCCATTCTCCACACAGTGCTCGCCATTCTCCACACAGTGCAGGCAATTCTCCATCCTGTGTCTGCTACACAGTGTCTGTCATCCTCCTCCACACAATGTCTGTCATCATCTTTCACACAGTCTGTCATCTCCACACAGTCTGTCATCTCCACACAATGACTGCCATCCTTTACACAATGACTGCCATCCTTTACACAATGACTGCCATCCTCCATACAATGACTGCCATCCTTTACACAATGACTGCCATCCTCCATACAATGTCTGCCATCCTTCACACAATGTCTGCCATCCTTCACACAATGTCTGCCATCCTTCACACAATGACTGCCATCCTTAACACAGTGACACAACTGTACATTTCACCATCAGTGCTCGATTATGCACTACTTGAGTTTCAGCGATAGAACTGAAGTTTCCTTTCTTCTTGGTCTGCACTTGAAAGGACGGATTTAACGTTGTTGTGTTTTAGTTTAAAGCTCGGCCCAACAAATCCTCCATTAAAAAAACAACCGAATTTATCGCATTTCACGACATGCTTGTTTAACAGCAGTGGGTCTGTTCTCTTTCCTCGTAACAGGATGTATCTGAACCTCCGCTGGAGAAAACTCCTATTCTGTAACGTAAAGATAGCGGCGCCTCTTTAAATTTTGAATAATATTCAGGGGACATAATCCTGAAAATATATTGCCTGTAAGATTTTCAACAGTTTCCTACCTTGAAAATTTACATAGTAAGTAGGAACCAGCCGTAGTAGGAAATAAGTACATCAGTGTTTCCCAAACTGTTCTCAGCCGCGGCGCCTTTATTCGATTACAATTTTTCTACGGCGCCCCAGCCTGTGTAAGAAGTATGACTATACGTATGTAAGAGATTACCCCCCCCCCCCCTTTTTCCAAAAAAATTTAAACTTGTGCATCTTAGAATATTTCGCGGCGCCCCTGTTAAATGTTTGCGGCTTTCCGGGGCGCCGTTATTAATCATACTTTCTGTCATTTTTAGGATGAAATTTTTCGTTTTTTGAAGCCCTACTCTGGCTCGTGCCAGGGGCCGCAATATAGCCTGGCCATAAATATGGCCTAAAGGCTGAACTCAGTTTCTGGGACCTCTCCACGGTGATCCTCACACTGTGTCATCGGGTGTTTATCGCTTGTGTGATGTCCTGGTGGGGTAGAAAGTCAGTCAGTCAGTCGGGGCGCCTAGGCGCACAGTTTGCGAATCATTGGCGTACATGCAACATTGTCCTGTTGTGTCTTTATATGTCACTTAGCGCTCGCAGTGTTTTCATCTCTTTCTTTATATCCTGTGTAATAATTCAATATTGTGGATGAAGTCCAGCCCAGTACTTTCGGCCTCTCTTATCAACGTACGTTTTAGGGTTTCTTTTAAGTATGGATAAACTACCCTTTTTTTAGAGGAGCAGAAATTAGGCACACCGGAGCAGCCCAGGCTTATAGTCGGTCTTCTGGCTGCTCATCATGCATGCATAAATGGTAATTTGTGGTGCAAGTTATAGTCTTTATAGTCAATAACTTCTTCTTGGTCTTCTTGTTCTTGTTCTTGTTCTTGTTCTTGTCCTTCTTTTTCTTGTTCGTCTGTCCCATGGTCCATAACATGCGTTTTGCTTATGCAGACTATTTGTTTATCA
Source organism: Candidula unifasciata (assembly GCA_905116865.2). Taxonomy (NCBI): domain Eukaryota; kingdom Metazoa; phylum Mollusca; class Gastropoda; order Stylommatophora; family Geomitridae; genus Candidula; species Candidula unifasciata. The sequence continues at coordinate 712,386 of CAJHNH020000391.1, forward strand.
CCTCTTATGCAGACGCACTCCAACTTCGAATGAAACAACCCCAGTTATTCGACTCCTACGACATACATAATAGATAGAAGCTAGTGAATTTTTTTCTTGTCCTCACTCTCACACACACACACTCACATACACACACACACACACCCGCCCTCCACCCCTACCATAGGCGCCGAAACGCACACAGGGATAATTTCGGTACACAACTGAATAATAAGTCGATGTTTAGGACAGGTTAGGACACGTTTGTTGGGGGACATTGCACAACCGCCCCCCCCCCCCCCCCCGCCCAATAATGGATCACCGAAACTGTCACGGGTATGTACCAATTATGAATACTAAGTATGCGCACACCATTTACAAGCAGTTTTTTGTTTCTCCCTCCGGACGTTTGATGGCCTGGGTTTAGGGATACGCGTGATTTACTGAGGTATTTGTGTTGAGGGAGAGGTTTTTAAAACGTCTTTCTTAAATACTGGCATGTATATTCTGCTTGTTTTGTGTTACATTTCTATCAGAGGCGCCAGATCCTGAGGGATCAGACCGTTTTTGGCGTCCAGGTCTAGGTGCATAAGTAATCATTTCCACACCACTTTTGAATCGTGAATACAACCTGAAAATTTGTGCACGAGATAAACAATTATCCCCATAAACTTGTTGCATCAGTTGAAATGTTTCAATGGAGCTTTTTCTGAGTTTCTAAAAGAATTTATTGTTAGCTTTTTGATTCGTTTTGATTAAGTAACATTGCACCCCTGACTAGGTCAACAAAATGGCGGCTTATTTGTTGTCTGCATATCAAGCGGCGATTAAAAAAAATGTCTTATTATAATGTTCCTCTTTAAATTCCATGCTTTGCTTCATAGATAGCATTTTCTCTTGGCCGTAATAAAATCAGTCTCATTACCTAATTGTCGGACCTTGTATTAGTATTTTTTTATTCGGCATTAGGCACAATATTATTAGTATTCTCTTTGACTAGAATTATAGCCCTTGAAGTTCCTCTTCCTTGCATAGTAAATGTTGGGGGAAAGGAAGGTTGGAAAAAAGGGGGGAGGGGCTAAGCCTTCAGAATATTTACTTTTTAAAGGCACTCCTGATGTCTGTCACCCCCTTAAACTCGCCCCACTTCCCTGCTCTAAATCGCCAAGTCTCTCTCTCTCTCTCTCTCTCTCTCTCTCTCTCTCTCTCTCTCTCTCTCTCTCTCTCTCTCTCTCTCTCTCTCTCTCTCTCTCTATTTCTCTCACACATACTATCTCATTCATTCTCCCCTCTCTCTTTCCTCATTCTCTCTTACTTTCCTTCGTCTCTTTTAGCTGTTCTTCTTCTCTCTATTTTTCTTGCCTCCTCTCCAATTCCTCATTCTGCGCCACCCTGTATACTCGCATTACTTCACTGTTCCACATCGTCAGATCTCTCCCCCCCCTCTCTCTCTCTCTCTCTCTCTCTCTCTCTCTCTCTCTCTCTCTCTCTCTCTCTCTCTCTCTCTCTCTCTCTCTTTCTTTCTTTCTCTTTCTCTCTTTTTCTCTCTCTCTCTCTTTCTCTCTCTCCTCTCCCCTTCTATTTCTCATCTGTTCTCTCAAATTCTGCTATTACCCACTCTCCTATTCACGCATCCTTGCCTCTCTGTCTGCAAGCCATCGACTTCCCCGTGATTCGGTCTGCTCGGGAAATGAGTGTTTTTGCACCGTGTCCTGTTAGAAACATTTAATTTATGTCGCCGCTACGAGAAGCTCTTCTACGCATGATTGTGAATTTGTTTTGTGCATTTGCCGTAATTTAGGCGCTCTGTCGACGAGAGATCGATATCACCCGCCTAGGTTTTCGTTTTTTTTTAATGTTGCAGCAAAGTCGTCTGGTTTGGCTGACTTTATTCACTCAATCAGTCGTGGACGCTCAGTTTGATCTGGGCTTGGTTTCTGGTACCCTTTCTTTTGTTGACACCATTCCTGTTATTGACATCATTCTTGTTACTGATACTGTTCCTGTTATTGACATCATTCTTGTTACTGAAACTGTTCCTGTTATTGACATCATTCTTCTTACTGATACTTTTCCTGTTATTGACATCATTCTTCTTACTGATACTGTTCCTGTTATTGACATCATTCTTGTTACTGATACTGTTCCTGTTATTGACATCATTCTTGTTACTGAAAACTGTTCCTGTTATTGACATCATTCTTGTTACTGATACTGTTCCTGTTATTGACATCATTCTTGTTACTGAAACTGTTCCTGTTATTGACATCATTCTTCTTACTGATACTTTTCCTGTTATTGACATCATTCTTCTTACTGATACTGTTCCTGTTATTGACATCATTCTTGTTACTGATACTTTTCCTGTTATTGACATCATTCTTCTTACTGATACTGTTCCTGTTATTGACATCATTCTTGGTACTGATACTGTACCTGTTATTGACATAATTCTTGTTACTGATACTGTTCCTGTTATTGACATTATTCTTGGTACTGATACTGTACCTATTATTGACATCATTCTTCTTACTGATACTGTTCCTGTTATTGACATCATTCTTGTTACTGAAACTGTTCCTGTTATTGACATCATTCTTGTTACTGATACTGTTCCTGTTATTGACATCATTCTTGTTACTGAAACTGTTCCTGTTATTGACATCATTCTTCTTACTGATACTTTTCCTGTTATTGACATCATTCTTCTTACTGATACTGTTCCTGTTATTGACATCGTTCTTGTTACTGATACTGTTCCTGTTATTGACATCATTCTTGTTACTGATACTGTTCCTGTTATTGACATCATTCTTGTTACTGATATTGTTCCTGTTATTGACATCATTCTTGTTACTGAAACTGTTCCTGTTATTGACATCATTCTTGTTACTGATACTTTTCCTGTTATTGACATCATTCTTCTTACTGATACTGTTCCTGTTATTGACATCATTCTTGGTACTGATACTGTACCTGTTATTGACATAATTCTTGTTACTGATACTGTTCCTGTTATTGACATCATTCTTGTTACTGATACTGTTCCTGTTATTGACATTATTCTTGGTACTGATACTGTACCTATTATTGACATCATTCTTGTTACTGATACTGTTCCTGTTATTGACATCATTCTTGTTACTGATATCGTTTATCTTCATTTGTGTGGGTATATTTGTGATAAATTGGCTTTCTGTTATTTTCCTGTTTGAAACATTTGCACTGCTCATTATTTTGGTCGTTTGCCACGTCATGAGACGTAATATACTCAGTATTTGAAACAAATGAAGTGTTAACTCATTCCAAACCGTGACCAAAACATAGGTTAAATTTTCATTTGCCATTATGACTACCATTTTTAATTTAACAGTCATATTGGCGACTCAGGTCATTGTGGATTTCTTAATTGGTTGCGACGAAGATGAGGCAAAGGACAGGAGAGTGGGACTTTCTTTCACTATCCTGGGCATAGCCGGGCAAATTAAATCTCTATATATTTGTAATAAGTTGTCTTCCTGTCTTAGCCACATCTGAAATATTTGGATTGCTAATTGGCTTGGTCTTGGTTACGTCATGAGATGGAGAATACTGGAGCACATCGTGACAGTAGGAAATCAAAACGGAGAAAGAACAGATGAAGACCGAGAGGGAAGAGGCTGGACAGTGTGACGTCATGGTATGGAAGATCTTTGGTGTCAGAAATGATTGTAAGTGCACGAGACAGAAGGATGTGGATAGACGTGACTACCAATACCCCACAGCCGGCATCGGTTGTTAGAAGAAAATAGAATAAGATTACTTTAGCTAGTCATTCTACGGAGAGAGACCAAGCCATAGTAGACAAAACCTGATGCGATAAGGTAGATAAAGTTGGAAACCAATACAATACATGAAATGGAAGTTAAAGTCATTTGAAATCAAATGCCAGAGGAAAATATTTAACAGGAGTTCGTCACCAGGTTATCCCGAAGTCAGGTTTAGCCAACTACGCTAACGAGCCGGGCATATATATATATATATATATATATATATATATATATATATATATATATATATATATATATATATATATATATATATATATATATATATATAAGAATATATATATATATATATATATATATATATAAGAGAGAGAGAGAACGAATGAACGAACGAACTTTTTTTTCAAAGGGTCACAAATTGGGCACGCAGGCCCGTCTTACATTCGGCCCTTCCAGTCAACCATCTTTCGCACAGCAGTTGTATTTTTACTAATAAAGCATGTTATGATCATATGATAATATGCATATTATGAATATTATAAAATAACACAAAAGCAGAGAGAGAGAGAGAGAGAGAGCTTTGAATATATAGAAGTTATGTTGTATGTGTGTTTTCATGGCAGTTTTTAAAGACACGCAAAGGCGTACCTCTTGTTTGAAACACTCAGTCTTGCTAAACCTCCTATCTCTAGCCGACAAATTCCAAACATCCGGACACATTGTGCACATTGAGGCGTAGATTATTATATCGATCTCCCAACATTGCAGCTTTCTGTTCTCTGTTATTGTTATTCATGTGCTGCGTCAGTATGGAAGAGGTCGCATATTGATCTGTTATTCATTCTTTAACAAAAACAAAACACGCATTTTTTTTTTTTTTTTAATTAAACTGTGTGTGTTGGGAGGGGGAACAAAGTGGGGGGGGGGGGGGGGGTATGAAAAAAATTGACTCCGGAGATGAGTAATCTAGAAACTGACTTTTGCTCTAGCTGGTTATTTACGTAGTTTTATGTCAGCGTCCTCTTGTCTGTCTGTCCTCCTGTTTGTTTGTATGACTGTCTTGCCATCTCTCTCACTCACAGTCTGTCTCGGCCTGCATGTCTAGTTTTACTGACATCTTCGTCAGCCTAGCTGTATGTTTCTGTTTATATATCTTATTCTGTCTGTGTCTCTCTCTCTCTCTCTCTCTCTCTCTCTCTCTCTCTCTCTCTCTCTCTCTCTCTCTCTCTCTCTCATGTGTGTGTCAGCGCCCCACCTTCTTATATTTCTTTTGTTTATCTTTCTGTAGCCACCCCCCTCCTTTTTTTTCTTCTTCTTCCTTTTTCACTCTCTCCCAATACCCAGCATTTCGAGACTGCAACCTGGTTTGACACCCAGTGATAAATACCGGCTACTCCATTAATCACTGATTGATTTCAATGCAGCGAGTCTTTGTATGCCTTTTGATTGGATTTTCTTCTTGTTTTGAATTTGGCTTCTTGGTTGATCCTGTTGTCTTAGAGTTATTCTGTATAGCTCTGGTTTAGCTAGACTGTTGAAGACATGCTAGCGACAATATTGAGTAATGTCATTTATGTAAACATTAAGTAATGTCATTTATGTAAACATTGAGTAATGTCATTTATGTAAATCACTAAGAGAGACTTCTAGAGACTCCTTATCTGCTTTACTGATTCAACAGACAGTATATATAGATAAAGGTATTTAAAGTCTTGAAAAACATTTGTAGAGAAAGTTTCTTATTCAGAAGTACACGTTGTGATTAACTGCTACTTGTGGACGTTTCAGAGTATGCCATCTTTCCACTCCGTCTCGAAGTTTGGGTGTATTAAAACAAAAACTTGAAAAACAAAATCATATTCATTAATGTTAATTGAAAGGATGAACTTGATTTGTAAATTAATTTTGTTTGTTCATTTATTTTGAAAAATAAGCAATCACTGCGATTATTGCGATTGTAATGGTAATCTGTTACACTCACTACATGATTTAGAACCGATTTCATTTCCCTCGGGGTATTCCCATAAGCGCTCCGTCCCTATCTTCAGCTTCCAGCGAAGAGTTTGATACTAATGGTGCCAGTAGCATTCTGATTAAACGTCCGTCTTGCCTTTCTTCTGAGCCTCGAGCATTTGCCTAAAATTCTCGTCACTAACACCCCCCCCCCCCCACCCCCTCACCAGTCTCACCAGACTGTGGTGATCCATCTGCTCCCCCGAAATGTACACGCATTCCCACAAGGCACTAACCAGGTCGGCCTTATCATGCATCAGTATTCCACCAAATTGTGCAGAGCCAGACAGTCTGCCCGCCTGTTCATTTCCCAATACACCGGCATTCCCAGGGGGAAAATCTAGACAATACTCCGCACCCGTGTCCTCCGCAGCGAGGAATACCACTCTGCACGAAGCATGCCTGTACTGATCTTTCTCAGCATGTCTTCTGAGTCAGTTACAATCACGGGGTGTGTGTGTGTGTGTGTCTCTCTCTGTCTCTCTGTGTGTGTGTGTGTGTGTGTGTGTGTGCGTGCGTGCGTGCGTGTGTGTGTCGTGTCGTGTCGTGTTCTCAGACCATGAACCTTTGCTAAGAAACCTCAAGCACTTCTTTTGCCTCTTGACACTGAACCGTCTGTGTGTAAATGCTCAAAACTTCTGAGCTGCATTGAGGAAGGTACAATTCTCTCTCTCTCTCTCTCTCTCTCTCTCTCTCTCTCTCTCTCTCTCTTTCTCTCTCTTTCTCTTTCTCTCTTTCTCTCTCTCTCTCTCTCTCTCTCTCTCTCTCTCTCTCTCTCTCTCTCTCTGCACCACTCTTTTTTTTCCATCCAGTGCTTCACAGCCGCACCTGAGGTTGCTACTACTGCCCAGCCTGGATCGTCCCAACGCCCCCACCCCTCGCCCCCAGATTTGATCGAGGCCGCCACTCCTTCCCCGGACTGTGCTAGCGCCTCCGGGAGTGGGGAGGGCGGTAGCACCCACTTTGAGAAACGCTGGACTAGACCTAAAAACCCAGTAAGCTTGAAGACCTGAGAAATTGTACTTTTACAAATGTCTTGGCTAAGATTTAACTTTAACAAGTGGGGGAGAGAGTAAGAGCGGTCATAGTAGGAATCCATCAACAAACTGACAGAAGCTAGGACCAAAACCTGTTGTAACACCTGTGGTGATAGATGTCGTAGTAAACCTATTCTGAAAAAAAAATTAACAGAAGAATAAACTATATTAAAAAATAAACCATAGTTTAAAAATCGAATCATAAAATTAAACTGTAATAAAAACAAGAAAAACGAACACGAAGAATGAATCATAGTCAAAAGCTGAATTGTTAGAAGACACTAAGGTCAAAAGCAGAAGTAAAATCGCGCTCAAATCTAGAACTATGGTGATAGTCTTCTCCACCTCATAAATTTTTGTTTCTTCTGTCCTTCCTCCTCTTTCTCCTCTTCCTCCTCTTTCTCCTCTTCCTCCTTGTTTTTCTTCTTATTATTACTTTATTATTATTATTATGTGTTCGCATCGATTGCATTAAAAGTTAAGTTAAGAACACTTTTTCAGGACTTCTGTGTATCGGACGTGTAGTGTTTGACACATATTTCTACAGACCAATCGGCGCTCAGTGGGTCATGTGCTGTCACGCTGGTTGACTCTGCTTTCTAGAACTTTACCTCTTATAGACTAGATCGCCATAGAAGCTAATGTCAGTTTGGCATCCACCTCATTGCGGAAGTGAACCCTAGACTATTTGGACCGCCAAGCGAGCGTGTAGTCGCCATTCTACCCCACCTTTCTTACCCCGGGTTTATTCTCTATGACGGAGTCTTGTCTCCGCAGAGCGACTGGTCACCTGCTAAACCATTGCACAAAGTACGAACTCTTTTTGTCTCCATTAGGATTCTGCTAAGCACTGAAGCTCGCGAACCGAAGGACGGGCTGCGAAATTAAACTAACATCCTTTACAGCCCGAGGCAAACGACTTAACCACTTCGCCACTAAGACTAAAAACTAAATTACCCAGACCACTATACCAGTCACCCCAAGGTTATATTGCCCTAATTAGTACCGGGGTTGTCTTGTGTGTTCATGTGTGTTGTATCTTCTCCGCGGATAATTACTCGCCATAGAAGGTCAGAAAGTCTCTTTCCTCACCCTCCCATTAATCCCGGGGACCCAGTTCCACAGTAGAACGGTTTTTCTTTTCATTTTCCATGGAATAACTGTTGCTGTCCTCCCCACACCACGTATCGATTGTGACATGGTTGGTAGCACCGTCGCAGATCCTGGCGGCTTGTCTACATCACAGGCTCGTGTTTGACTCAGCCAGCCAGACATTCATGTACGTGAGAGATACATTCAGAGATGAGGCGGTCGAGCGAGGGATGCCTTTGTATAGTGGGTCACTGTGAACCCAGTGTGTTTGAGAAACGCGTTGCAACATTTCTGTGTAATAGAGTGATCATATTTCTTGTGTTTTGAAACCCGTGGTGACTAATAGAAGTAATGCAGTAGAACTGGCGTGTGTCGAACCGTGATTGTTTGAAAGTGATGGGATGGTTAGTAAATTTAGAACGGTGATCGTTTATAAAAGTAATGCCATAGTTAGTACTTTGTGTTTTGTAATAGTGATCATTCATTAAAGTAATGTTATTTTACGTATATCTTTAGAACATGGATCGTTAATAACAGTAATGCCATAGTTAGTATTTGTATATTCAGAACAATGATCAGTTTTATAAGTGCTTTAGTTAGTACATAAATGTTTGAAACTGTGATTGTTAATACAAATGGACAGATCTTAGATAATAGCTCTATCCGTTATAAAGTCTTTTATAACTGGTTTTCCTAAAACTAATCTATTACTTTTAATGAATTCTTGTGTTCTTCATTTGTGAGGAATCACGTGCATGGTAATCTGCTGCTTTTATAACAGTTACTTTCTTCTTCTCCTCCTCCTCCTCTCCATCTCTTTCCCTCCTCCTCCTTCTCCCCCTGGTCTCCTCATTTCTTCCTTATCTTCTCCTCCTCCTCCTCTTCCTCCACCTTTCTTCTTCTTCTTCTTCTTCTTCTTCTTCTTCTCCTCCTCCATCTTCTTCCTGAAATGATATAAATATAAGCAAATGAGGGAGAGAGCTAAACAACGCATTTCGTCATCTGTTGTACAGTCTACTGTCTTGCATCGATTTCAGTCAGCCTGGCAGTTGCAGAGAAGTAAATAATTGCAATTAGTCTCCCAGCTTGGTATTTATGTATAGAAAATCGCTGAATGCGGTTGTAGTGTCTGTGGTATTCATCGCCGTTTTTCCTATACGAAGTTTTTCAGAGCCGCCGTGATTTGTTTCTTATTTATTTTATCGGATAAGGTAGACGTCGCGGGCTCTATTCTAGTTACTGTGCGGTGAGACTATGGTCCATGTTTAATCTCTGTTGAATACGGGATCCAGTAGCCAACCAACCATGTGTAAAACAAGTTCTAGAGGATTAATAGTTGCTAAAAAGACGCTGGCTTTGGATAGGACACACGTTGAGAAAACCTAAGAACAGTATACTATCATGTCTTTGGACTTGAATCCGCAGGGGCCTATAAATGAAGGCCGATTCTCCCCCCCCCCCCCCCCTACATGGGAGAAAAGAGCCTAGAGAGTTGAGTTAAAAAGATAATGAAGACTTGCTTTGAGCTACATGCAGTAGCGAAGGATAAAACTACTTGGCGTGAGTTGGAGGGCATGTGCTCCAATGGGGGATAGGGAATGCTGGATTTCCTCCGCAACTATGGAGTCGTATAACATTTTGTAAAATGCGTACGAGAATATTTTCTTAACGTCAGTGTGTCGCATCTGTAGCTTGGTACTTGCGAACGCGCTTGGTAATTCTGAGATGCTGGGTTCGTTCCCAGCTGCGGGGCGCTTGGTGTTGTCTTTGGCAGGGTATCGAGAGCTGACTTTCTATATGTTTGGCAGACAACTGAACGTAAAATTGCCAGGGGAAATCACAATGGAACAAAAAATATGTTGGAGTTGATTCTACACTGTGTGAAAGATACGCAACTAACTTTAACTGTGGATGCATACACTGGAAGAGCGTGTCAAGAACTGACCAAACAAAGCTGGTCATCGCCTGACTAAACAGCAAGAATTCTAGAGATCAGCCTGTAATCGTTACCTTTATACCAGCGGTTCTCAACCTGTTGGTCACGACCCTTAAGGATGTCGCGGGACCCCTTCACAGAAGTCGCATAAGACCACCGGAAAAGACATATTTACTGAAGTTATTAAGTAGCAACGAAAATAATGTTATGGTTGGAGGTCACCACAACATGTGGAATTGTATTAAAGAATCGCCGCATTAGGAAGTTGAGAGCCACTGGTTTAGACACATCCCAATTTTAAAAAATTTACAATCATGGGAAATTATATATTTTAAAAGTATCCTTTGAAATATCATACATAGACCATGTCACAAACAACGAAGTCAAGAACTGACAGGCACTAGTAGAAAGAAGTAGAGCAATAAGAGGACACAGCATTACCATGAAAAGCTCAAATTAGCATGTCGGGAATTGAACCTGTTACCTCTCAGTGATGTAAACGCTTCACAGCAGAAAGGAGTGTGCTTACACGCATGGACTCGGTATCGCTTTTAAAAAAAGGTTTTAAGTGGTGAACTAATGACGAGTGGTGGCTCAACGACACGTGGTGGCCCAAAGATAAGTGGTGGCCCAAAGATAAGTGGTGGTCCAACGACAAGTGGTGGCGGCCCAACGACAAGTGGTGGCCCAAAGATAAGTGGTGGCCCAAAGATAAGTGGTGGCCCAACGACAATTGGTGGCCCAACGACAAGTGGTGGCCCAACGACAAGTGGTGGCCCAACGACAAGTGTGGTGGCCCAACGACAAGTGGTGGCGGCCCAACGACAAGTGGTGGCCCAAAGATAAGTGGTGGCCCAAAGATAAGTGGTGGCCCAACGACAAGTGGTGGCCCAAAGATAAGTGGTGGCCCAAAGATATGTGGTGGCCCAACGACAAGTGGTGGTGGCCCAACGACAAGTGGTGGTGGCCCAACGACAAGTGGTGGTGGCCCAAAGATAAGTGGTCGCCCAAAATAAGTGGTAGCCCAACAACAAGTGTGGTGGCCCAACGACAAGTGTGGTGGCCCAACGACAAGTGTGGTGGCCCAACGACAAGTGTGGTGGCCCAACGACAAGTGTGGTGGCCCAACGACAAGTGGTGGCGGCCCAACGACAAGTGGTGGCCCAAAGATAAGTGGTGGCCCAAAGATAAGTGGTGGCCCAACGACAAGTGTGGTGTGGTGGCCCAACGACAAGTGTGGTGTGGTGACCCAACGACAAGTGTGGTGGCCCAACGACAAGTGGTGGCCCAAAGATAAGTGGTGGCCCAACGACAAGTGTGGTGGCCCAACGACAAGTGGTGGCCTAAAGATAAGTGGTGTCCCAACGACAAGTGGTGACCCAACGATAAGTGGTGACCTAATGACGAGTGGTGGTCCAACGACAAGTGGTGACACAATGACAAGTGTTGACCCAGCGACGAGTGGTGTTGAAGGACCTAGATGGTGAAACTGGGAATAAAAGATGACGACGAGAGAAACTGTTCACCCCTATTTCACGTGCCCTGCCTAGCATTTGTGAACCGAACCAAGTGGTTTGGTGATAGTATTTGACGTACTGTTGCAGTATTTTGATAGCGATAAAACATAGTGGGTATCTTGGTGACAACAGACGTAAACAAAAAATTGATTTATCCGTTGTATCTCTGAGACAGGGCAGATACTTCTTGACTTTTTAACTGACATTTAGATCACGAGTTTTTGTGTGTCTGCTATTCAGCGATAGGATGGTGATTATTTTTTTTTTCCCGCTATTTCCAAAGTGCTGGATCGATGTTCTAATAATATGGGGATCGGTTGCTTTTTTTTTTTTTTTTTTTTTTTCAAACTTTCATTGTTGTAAATAGATGTTTTAATCATCATAATCGGCTTTGCTTTTATTTGATCAGTGGCTGAATTTCAATATTTGTTTTACATGCCATGGTTTACTCACATGACTAATGTAACTGTGGGATCTTTCTCGATTTATGATGGAGTTGTTAACGTGTCGCTGTGTGACAGGGAACATGGAAAGTGCAGCGGAGACACGAAAATGTACCTGAGACATGAAAAGTGTAGCTGAGACATGAAAAGTGTAGCTGCGATATGGAAAATGTGGCTAAGAGAGTAGAAAGTGTAGCTAAGATATGAAAAATGTAGCTTATAGACGTGAAAGGTGTAGCTAAGGTATGGAAAATGGAGTTTATAGACGTGGAAAGTGTAGTTGCTATATGGAAAATGTGGCTCGGAGACAGAAATTGTAGATAAGTGGAAATGTGGCGAAGAGACATGGGAAATGTAGCTGTGTGTTGCAGAGCATACATGTATGACTCAGAAAGCAAAGCTGTGAAATATTTAAAGTATACATCTCGCCATAGGCAGTAGAAATGATACAAAGAATTTCTGACATATAGAATATATAAATGACACGTACAAAGATAGGCACACGGCTTGACCACTTCGCCACGGACAACCCCAGTGAAAGTAAAGACGTGACCGCGCATCCTCTCTCTCTCTCTCTCTCTCTCTCTCTCTCTCTCTCTCTCTCTCTCTCTCTCTCTCTCTCTCTCTCTCTCTCTCTCTCTGTGTGTGTGTGTGTGTGTGTACGTGTATTTATATAAATATATTAACACACATTGAGATAAGTAATTCTGCCGCACTTCTAGTCTCAATTCACCTACTGATAAAAATCTTCTTTAGTACACACGAAAATCAGGGGATAAACTTTCCCTTGTATTTCGCGATTCGTATCCGATATTGTACGTGCGATTAATACACAGATAGTAAGTAGTAGCTGTACTAGCGGACTATTTCCACATACACCAGACGCTAAAACTGCCCAATATCTAAGTGGATATTCGTCATGATAATGCCCTAGTGTACAGACAGCTGGTGATATTAACCGTGTTTCTTGTTTATAATATCCCAATATTTTAATATATAACTGTGAATTCATGGTGGTTATAATGAAAATGAGGATGGCAACAGATCTTCACGGCTGTATCACCATCCCCAACAATTCAGACTTTATCGAGTAAGTGCTTTCTGTTCGCTGATTTAATTAATATAAGTATGTTACGCGTGTTAGCATATTGGCAACTGGGGTCAAATGAATGAGGAGGTTGGTTACCATGTGTATGTATGTGTATGGGTGTGTGTGGAAAAAAAAAGGGGGGGGGGAGGGATTAAATCATTTTTTTTTTATAAACGCGGTTTGTTTGTTTTGTAAAGAATTGGTGGCTCTGTGGATGGAAAGTCTTCTCCATTCGCCAAAGGTGGTTAGCGTCTCTAGTTGTTTAGCTGGGCTACGATCGCTTCATCTTTCGACCTAACACTAGCTAATTCAGCACGCATTTAATTATTCGTGTTTTATGACGTGCTTGCTAAGGGGCAGAATGTATATTCTCTTTGCGTTTTTTTTCCCCCTCAACATGGATCCCTAGAAGCCACATGGGAAAGAGAATGATATTCACTGATGGGGACATATGACATAAAAGCCGTTTTTCATGAAACAAGATTATGATGGCCTCGAGAGAATGAGGCACCTGGGTGTGAGTAACCAGGGGGTCTGGCCGGCTTAATACACTCAGAGGAATGGCAAGACGGACATGTAACCAGATTACGACCGGTACCATCAGTATTGGAACTCTGCGCTGGCTGCTGAAAATGGGGACGCAGCACGCGTGGGAATGTCCCGAGTGCTGTGATGCCAATTCTTGACTCAACTCAGTTCAACTCATGAAATTATTGTTGTTGTGTGTTTGGCGTTGTGCTTGTGGATTCTTTTTAGCATTTACTTTATATGCATACAAAGTATACACACACACACACTCACACACACACACACGCGCACGTAAACCTAAGCAGTACACACACACACACACACACACGTAAACCTAAGCAGTCAACAGATACGGAGACACATCAATAAAAAAAAATAAAAAATTAATCAAGATAGAACCAAATACACCAGTCATCGTCATCATCATGTAGCAGCTTCTTTGCAGAACGTCGCTCTCATCATGGTCTGCCTGAAAGGAACTCGGTCTCTCGCCAGCATAAACGCTAGTCGACACTTAAATTTGCACCCTGTATAATAAGAACAAGGTTAACGATTGTTATACTAATGGCATTAAACAACATTCACTATTTTATTGACAATTTGATCTAAATATTCATATTATAATCTCTAACTTATCACAACACAGGAAGGTGAAAACAAAGCAGTATTTAAAACACTAATACAAATGACATAACTGTCGTAAATAAACAAATATACGATATACGAAAAAGCGCCGTTTCACAATTTTAGATCTGTCTACATAATGTCTACAAAACTCTACAACTAGCTGATAGGTCTGATAAAAAGACTTTAAATTGTGAAAAGCGCTTTTCCACTAAGACTTGGTCGACTTTCTGAATAAAATCATTCGTAACACATCAATGTCGTCGTTGTGTATCCTCCGCATGCATGCACGTCTTTACACCCACCTCTCAATTTCCTGCACCAATCCCTCACAGAATTGTTCCTCATAATGTTGTCGCCGCACCTAAGACACAATCGACGATGAATCTCGGTGGCATTTTGACTTCAGCTTGAAGAAAACGAATAACACCACAAATTTCACAGCTGGCAGCACTGGAAGCATAACAGTTGGCCTGTTTACTCGTTGGCGATTCGTGAACCACTGAACAAATACGACTCAAGGTCGGCGTGTATTGAGCTAAAAGACTACTGAATGATGTAAGCAAAAAGTAGTGTCGCTATGGCAAAGGGTTTATTTTTACCAGCTAGGCGGAAGTTGATTTTGGAATATCCCTTGTATTAAATAGGAAATATATACTCTGAGAACTCTGTGAACACTCCATATCCCAGTTATTATACTGTGGGTGGAATAACACATTCTGTGGACCAGGATATGTTCGTGAAAATTACTGCTACTTCTACACAAGTTGTGAAAAGTCTGTTGACAGCTATCATCACACGAGTTTGGAGAGTGCCATAGAAGACGAAGTGTGATAACCCTCGCCAGTCATTAGGACATGTCTGTCTTTGTACACATACACAAGGAAATGCATTCATTCAGACCCATGTAGACAGACCCACGTAGACAGACCCACGAACACACAACCAGCCACAGGTAGCGAGCGCCAACGGTCGTTCTTAAACCAACCAACGGTAACAAAATCAATCAGAAATGTTGCTACTCGTTTCCATTCACAAATAAAACTCCATTAGGAGAATAAAAGCTTAGCCAGTGGGTATTTGGGTGTTATCAGTGGGAAATTTAGAAGGCTGCACATAGAGAGCAGATCGTTATTGAATTTCTTTGGAGTTTTCCAAAGTCGGCATAAAGCAATGCTGGTCTGTTTTGTGATTTTAGTACTAATTGTTTCTGTGCTGTGTGTTTTTGTCTTACCGCTGTGTATTAGGCACTGATAAGGTTTTAGCGCAGACGGTTGGTAGTTGGACAGTTTATATTCTGACTGCTTCTTCATCTTGGCGTTCACCGATTGAAAACTCTGGCCGAAAGTCTTGGTCGTTCGCCCACTTCCGGACTTGAGTCTTGCTTTCACGATTTGAGTTCTGCATGCATATCCTTTGTAAAGAGCAGGCTTGTTTGAGTAAAGAGCAGGCTTGTTTGAGTAAAGAGCAATCTTGTTTGAGTAAAGAGCAGGTTTGTTTGAGTAAAGAGCAGGCTTGTTTGAGTAAAGAGCAGGCTTGTTTGAGTAAAGAGCAGGCTTGTTTGAGTAAAGAGCAATCTTGTTTGAGTAAAGAGCAGGTTTGTTTGAGTAAAGAGCAGGCTTGTTTGAGTAAAGAGCAGGCTTGTTTGAGTAAAGAGCAGGTTTGTTTGAGTAAAGAGCAGGCTTGATTGTTTGAGTAAAGAGCAGGTTTGTTTGAGTAAAGAGCAGGCTTGATTGTTTGAGTAAAGACTGTTGTGTCCTCGTCTCTCAGGCAGATGTACTCCGACCCCAAAGGAAACGTCGACCCTCTCAGCGTTCACCAGGACCCTCTGCTGGGAACCTGTTTCTGTGGTGACCGTAGAGAGGCGTAGATAGATTTTAGCCACTATCAGACCTGGTCCTTATCCACCGACCACGAACGGTTCAAAAGCTCTCAGTCCTATTCGGATTTGAAGAGCAGTATTTGTGGTGGAATTTAGATAATCAACAGAACAAATATGCTTAGCGAACATTGGTTCCAATTCATAACCCGACGGATTGTTGACAATCACCTGGCTGCCTGGTTGAGCCGATGGTAAATGGCTTCCATAAAGTGTCTATCCCCACACATCCATCAGTTAATAACACTCTGCTGGAAAGAGGGAGAGGTTCCGCAGGATTTCAAAGATGCAAACATCATAACTATGTACAAGAACAAGGTTGATCGGAGTGACTGCAATAACTCCAGGGGAATATCACTGCTGTGTACTGTTGGAAAAGTGCTCGCGAGAATTGTTCTGCGAAGACTAAAGATCCTGGGGGATCGCGTTTACCCAGAGTCCCAGAGTGGCTTTCGTGGGAACCGATCTACCACTGATATATTATTTTCAATACGTCAGTTGCAGGAAAAATGCCGCGAACAAAATCAACCACTGTATGTTGCTTTTATTGATCTTACCAAGGCATTTGATTTGGTTAGTCGAAAAGGTTTGTTCAATGCACTGAGGAAGATTGGGTGTCCACCTACTCTACTGAGTATTATTGAGTCGTTCCACACAGGTACGAAAGGTACAATCAACTTTGATGGTGAAACATCAGAAAAGTTTTTAATCAAAAATGGAGTGAAGCACTCGTGTGTACTTGCTCCTACCCTCTTTGGAATATACTTTTTACTTCCTTTGACACATGCCTTTCGAGATCAGGAGGGTGGTATTTTCATTGATTCTCGATCTGACGGCAGCCTTTAAAATCCACGCAGGCTGAAGGCCAAAACCAGGATAAGAAAGGTACTTATAGAGCTGCTGTTTGCAGATGATGCCGCAATAACCACCCACTCAGAGGAGGAGCTGCAATGTTAAATATCTGCCTTTGCTGCTGCGTGCTGTGAATTTGGACTAACAGTCAGCGAAAGAAAGACAAACGTTTTGGTGCAAGGTGTCAATGACAGACCTACAGTCTGCATTGACGGTGAAGAGCTTTAGACAGTAGACCATTTTACCTATCTGGGTTCCACAGTTAATAGTAAATTATCGCTGGACCAAGAAATCAACATCAGGATAGGTAAGGCAGCAACAGCAATGAGCAGATTGATAAAGAGAGTTTGGGAGAACAGAAAGCTCACAATTAAAACAAAACACCTTGTCTATCAGGCTTGTGTTCTCAGCGCTCTGCTTTATTTGTACCAAGAGAGACGGCTTAATAGCTTTCACATGCGATGCCTAAGAAGAATACTTGGCCTTAAGTGGCAGGACAAAGTCACAAACACTGAGGTACTGGAAAGAGCAGGTACTACAACAGTCTTTTCCTTGCTCAATCTACGAAGGCTCAGGTGGCTGGGTCACACCTGGAGAATGGAGGATGGCAGAGTCCCAAAGGACATCTTTTGTGGTGAATTGAAGACAGGAAGAAGATGTCGAGGCCGACCTCTACTACGTTATAAAGATGTATGCAAGCGAGACATAAATGATACAGGTATTGAGGCGGACTCATAGGAGCAAGATGCCATGGACCGTGTTGTGTGGAAAGGGCATATCAGGAAAGGAATGAGACTGAAGGAAGACATGATTGCAAAAAGGATGAGAGCTGAGCGTCTCAAAAGAAACGGATTAAACACAAATGCTGTTAACAATGGTCCTGAAATCCCATGCTATCATTGTTTAAGACTTTTCTTGACACGGGCAGGTCTTGCTAGTCACACTCGCCATCAAGTGTCTACTAGGGGGTGGGGGAGAGGGGGGGGGGCTCTTTGAAATCTTGCTAACTCGGCTTTACTGAGTTTTACGTCTCTAGTTCTTCTCCTTCTTTGTTCACCCTTGAAAGGGCAGATAGCATGTTATTTACATCTGGTCTGAAAACCTTCGCCTTTCGGCCCAACATATACTGTTGAAAATATAATAATCAACTTTCACGACATGCTTGTTAGGGGGAGGGGTTGGGGGGGGGGGGGGTTCCGGGCCCCGATACCCACACGGGGAAGAACATCATTGGTTAGGAATGAATTGACAGAGTGAGGCAAGAAAGACAGGGGGAAAAGGATATATTTTTTTTTTTTTGGGGGGGGGGGGGGGGGAATTGCAACTTTGTGCTTCAGTATTGACTTTCTCGTTCTCTCTCCTCCTGCAGGAAATGGCACAAAGCTATGGAACAGTGGCGAACACTGGACTCGGGGACCAAGGAAATGACGTCATGGCTGGATAAAGCCGAGAACAAACTGTCAACAGCCAGAAATAGGCTCAGCCCAGCTGAAGCAGAAAATCTCTACAAGGTGAGATTTGATTTCCTTTATCTTTGCCATTATATTCAACAGATAACTTCGTTTTGTTATGTATATATTCAAAGTCACACAGTGTTTGAGTATCCAGAGTTATCTAAATGGACTGTGGGATGTCTTTTTATCATTTTAGATAGTTTCTTTCACGCCCTATTTATTTGCTTTGATATGTTTGCGTTAAACATTCTGCCTCTTTCATCATCATCATCATCATCATTGTCCCTGTTGATATGAATAGGAGATTGCTTCAGATGAAAAATCTTAACCCGCTCCACCTACGACATCTAAGTATTTAATTCTTTCTCTTCCTCCTGCTCTGTCCATATAACGTCTTGCCAGTTGTCACCAAGTTCTGTAGTCTTTTGCCTCATTGTTGCTTAAATGTGTGGGATATCCTCCATTTAAAAAACGAATTGTTAGAGCACCACGGACCAAGAAGAAGAAAAATATCCACCATCCTACATGATCTAAACACTGAGGAGAATATGCTCATAAACAGCATCTTGTACTGAAAGCTAAGATATTTGGACCATGTTAAACGTCATAGTAGCCTGGAGAAAGCAGTGCTGGGATTGTTGGGAGGTGGGGGTGGGTGCCGACTACAGAATATACTAGGTTATTGTGTGGAGGAGACAACCCATAGTCCATGATACAACTAGAGTTGTCTGATATGATTTCTGATCATTGCAGTGCTGTATAAAGCGGTTCACATTACATGGGGGAGCGGTTCTCAAACTGCTGGTCGCGACCCTTTTTTTAGGGGGGGAGGCGAACAACCCTTTCACAGGGTCGCTTAAGACATTCAGAAAACACATATTCAATGGGGTTATGGGGGAAAATAAGTGTTTTATGGGTTGCCACAACATGAGGGAACTGTATTAAAGGGTTACGACATTAGGAAGGTTGAGAGCCACTGTGTTAATGTATCATTAAGTTAGAACATTGGCATCACAGATCACTTTGAAAACACCCAAGGATAAAATACATAATGTGAGTATGATATTTTTTAATGTAGAAATCAATATATTCAACCTAATCTATACTTCTACAATATGTTACAATTAATAAGTCTTTGCCGCATTAGAAAGTAGTAGCAGTAGTAGTAGAAAGAAAGAAAGAAAGAAAGAAAGAAAGAAAGAAAGAAAGAAAGAAAGAAAGAAAGAAAGAAAGAAAGAAAGAAAGAAAGAAAGAAAGAAAGAAAGAAAGAAAGAAAGAGAGGAAGAATAAGAAAGCACCAAAATACCGTCCTATTAAGAGACAAGATCAAATGAACAGATAGAGATGGCGCAACCTTAATTTATTATCGGAAAGAAGCTATAGGGGATATGTTAGAATGACATGGATACATATTGTAAGATCACTTCAGGCAATGAAAAAAAAAAATCAAACTAGAAATACGGCGACATAGGCCACTTTAGTAAGAACCATTGATGAGGTCATAGCTACCAGAATGGCGTGACGGCGTTTGATGAGATCATCTAGAGAAAGAAATCGATAACGATCATCTGTTACTGTTGCCTTATTCCACGGAGAACTCACACACTTGTTGATAATATCGATCACACTGTCTGCGTACGCGTGTGGTAAAAATACTCCCATGTTTATAGCACCAAGCCTCTAAAGAGCTTTTCTATACGTAATCTCGTTTGGGACGTTACGGTTCAATAACTTTGAATTGATAAATACACGTCTTCCAAGGATTCGGTGATCTATAGAATTGCCAGATGTGACAGAGTCCTTTGTTGTGAAAAGTTCACAGGGGAAAGTAAACATCGGGAATGACGAAATCCTTTTTTAAAAAAAAGTCATCTGGTGATGTAACCAGAACTAGATAGTACTGTTTTGTTGGCTCAGTTGCTGATAAGTCACGTTGGCTGTTTTGTGAATGAGCCTTGTGTGTGAAAGCTGATGGGGGAATGGTAGGAATCCTATACCTTGCGAGGGGGCAGGGGAGAAAAAAAAAGTGGTTGGGGGGGGGGGGGGTTATAGCTGCAAGGACTGCCGTACATATATTCTTGAGATCGTGTGTTGTGTTTCTTATTGAGGATAAATATATTTTGTAAGCCCAAGAACAGTCGGTATGTTGCCTTTACCGCTGTGTTTACATCATTGTTGTAATGTGTTAATCTATAAATGTGTAAATACCGGCACAGTGGTGCGATACTTTAAAGCGTGTAATATCTACAATGTAGGGATGTGATGCAGTGTTAATCCATAAAATGTAGCAGTGCTAACACAGTGGCAGCGTGTTGCTTTGAAACAAGTAGCATTTATTGCTTTATGCGTGTTTTATTTATTGCTTTCTTTAAAGCATGTAGTATTTTTTTTTTTTACTTGAACGTAAATAGTCTTTCTTAGTTTAAAGTATTTAGTATCTGCTACTTTAACGTATATAGTCTTTATTACTTGAAAGTGAGTAGTATTTATTGCGTTAAAGGATAGATTATTTGTAATGTAGGTATTTTCCGATGTGTTAATCATTAAAAAATAATAGTTATTGTTTTAAAGCAGCGGTTCTCAACCTGCGCGTCGCGACCTTTTTTTTCTGGGACCTACGACCCTTTCACCGGGGTCGCCTAAGACCATCGGAAAACATATTCATTGAAGTTATGAAAGACAAAAAATGGTTTGGGGATCGCCACAACATGAGCGAACTTTATTAAAGGGTCGCGGCGTTAGGAAGGTTGAGAACCACTGCTTTAAAGCGTGAAGTATCTTTTTTTCTAGCAATGTCATGATCTTTGAGCGCTAGGTTTCGTTCCCCGTCGTGGACCGTTCAAATAAAAACCGTTCACTTCGCTATCAGACAGTGGTACGAGAATAGCGCCGTGGAAGAAATGAGACCTCACTACGTGCTTTCCCAAAGACGACAGTGATACATTGTAGCCAACCTTCATTGTTAAGCCGGCACAGCCTCCTTCTTTTTCTTCTCGTTCGCTGCCTGTAAACTCTAGCGGAAAGCTCTGGATGTTCGTCCACCTCCGGAATTTAGTCTTGTTCCGGAACCTGGGTGCTGCATGCACATTCTTTTCACAGATCTGGCTTACTTGTGTGCAGACTGTTGGTACCTTGCCTCTCAGGCAGATGATCTCTAAATTCGAAGAATGTCGCCAATAAGACGACTCCTACGACATGCTTGTTGGGGAGGCAGTGAGTCTATTCTAGTCCCCCTCCCCCCCCCCACAATGGGGCTCTGGAACCCACATGGGGAAGACGGGATAGTTTTTTATTCAGTATGAATTGCTTTAACACGTGTAGTGTGCATTGCTTTAAAACGTGTAATGTGCATTGCTTTAAAACGTGTAGTATACATTTCTTTAAAACGTATAGTGTGCATTGCTTTAAAACATGTAGTGTGCATTGCTTTCAAGCGCCCTCTATTTGTAACCTATAGGTGTGCTGAAGTGTTGCACATCATACTGTGATGTTTGCAACTTGATGTTCTGCCTCTCAAAAGGAATGTCTCCCCCCCCCCCCCCCTTTTTCGCCTCCTATCTGTTGAGATAAAAGCCTACTCTCATCTGGCTTGGGTAGACACTGATCCTTTACAAGCATGTCGTAATGGGCGACTAATTAGGATTTATTTAAAATCGGATGAAGATGTGTTGGGCTGAAAGTCGCAGATAACACTTCTTATCTGTAAACCTCAATATAACATGCGAACCGCAAAATCGAACACAAACAAACCAGACGTTCATGATTCATTACTTTTTTTTTAAAGTTAATTTTCTACTAGATAAAGTAGGCACTATAAGACTGCATCGCCTCTTACGACCTACCCACTTTCTGATTGTCCACATTTTCTTCTACCTAGAATATGCATATCTTCTATGTACATCTACCCGACTGTCTGTCTTTCTTTGTAAATATCTACTTTTTTACCTGTATGGCTTATTATGTCTTTCTGTCTGCTTGCCTGTCTAATTATATGTCTGCCTGTTTGCTTGCCTGTCTAATTATATGTCTGTCTGGTTTTTTTTTTTTTGGGCCTGTCTTATATGTATGTCTGTCTGCTTGCCTGTCTAATTATATGTGTATGTCTGCTTGCCTGTCTAATTATATGTCTGTCTGTTTTCCTGTCTAATTATCTGCCTGTCTGTCTGCTTGCCTGTCTAATTATATGTCTGTCTGGGTTTTTTTTGGGTTGTCTTATATGTCTGTCTGTTTGCTTGCCTGTCTAATTATATGTGTATGTTTGCTTGCCTGTCTAATTATATGTCTGTCTGTTTTCCTGTCTAATTATCTGTCTGTCTGTTTGCCTGTCTGATTATATGTATGTCTCTCTCCTCGCCTGTCTGCTTGCCTGTCTAATTGTATGTCTGTATGCTTGTCTGTCTAATTATATGTATGTTTGCTTGTATGTCTAATTATGGCTGTCTGTCTGTCTGCTCGCCTGTCTAATTATATGTTCGTATGCTTGCCTGTCTAATTATATGTATGTCTGTCTGTCTGCTTGCCTGTCTGATTATATGTCTGTCTGACTGCTTGCCTGTCTAATTATCTCTATTACCTGTCCGTCCGGCCGCCTGACCAGATGTTTGATTATCTTCGTGTCTGTCCATCACCCGGTGCATATGCCATTGCCCTATAGTACACACGCAGACACTGTACAGGCCAGCAAGCCATTTGGAATTGACAATCATGTTCGATTCGGCTGTTCGCCGCGGCTTTGCTGCAGTGCTTTCCCGTGCATTTGCAGTGATAAGCTGGTTTGTGAGCGCCGTGAATTACTTTCTTTCCTTGTAACTGTTTCTTTGTTCTCCCTCGGAAATTATCACTTTCTTCATGTGTTATTTTATGACTACTATACTACAAGTAACATCTTTTAACATGTGCTGTTTGGAAAGTTGCCATTCCACATGGAACAGCTAAAATGTTTTTGCTTTGTAGTTTTTTTTTTTTTTTTAACGGAAACCTGTTTGTGTTTTAATACTGTGCTTGTGTGTTTGTATGGTTAGTAAAATGTGCAGGCGTTGCTTGCGCGGTTTCATCCGGCAGATGTGGATTGTCTGCCCTACAGTGCTCTTACTTGTGACTAGGCAGTGGATTGTAGGAATCAATTCATGGGAACGATGTCTGCGCATTTCTTCTTTCAAAAATTGTTTGTGGCTAAATGCCGCTTAGTGGCTTTTATATTTTCTCCATCTGCATGTAATTTAGAAAGAAAATTGATTGAGTCGGTCACACGGGCTGTGTTGTCTGTCTGCTTTACAATAGAAAGTATTCTCGCTTTTGACTAGTCGATGGATTGTAAGAATTACTTCCAGAGAACGTCGGTGTTTATGTTTTCTATTACTTGTGCAGCAAAGTGTGTTTCTTGATAGCTTTCATGTTTGTGTTTAACGGGGACATTTAGTTCCACTGTGGATTCAGTCAAACCTCTAGGCTCTGTAGTCGGCCTATCTTACATAGAGAGTGTTTTCTCTTGTGACTGGCCGATGGATGGTAGGAATTAACTGGCAAGATTTCTTCTTTACATTACTTTTGTGAATAAAGAAGTTTTTTACTGGTTTTCATATTTTTGTCTAAATCAGATTGGAAATGCATGTGAGTTCAGTTTGTTTGGGGTCATCTTTCTGATAAAGGTCGGCTGCTGTCAATCCTCCACTCTTTGTCTCTCGCCCAGGATGAACAGTCTCTAAGACTTGTTCGTTCTTCTTCTTTTCAGCGTTCACCTGCGGACATTTCTAGTTGTTCCTCCACTTCTGTACTGTAGTTTTGTTCCAGAACTTGACTTTTGCTCGTAAATCCTTTTCGCAGACCTGGCTTAGAAACTATACGCTGTTATAATTGTTGTGAATAATTTGTATACGTTTTTGGCAGAATGAGATATGATGCTGCATTTTCGTGTCTGTGTACACATTGGAAACTGGTGCCAGGAGGCGCAGTGAAGGATTTCTTTTGTCGAAGGTCATGAACAACCGGACGTTAATTATTATTCTTTGGAGGAATTACAGACCACGGTTTCTTACAGCAGAATTGTTGGTAGTTGAAGTAAGATGGCTAGTTGTCTGTCTGTTTAGTACCCATTTTTGTTAGAGCACATGATGTGCACATGTTCGAGATCCTCGCCTTGCTACTAAATTCGTGCACTGAACTATGAGTTATGAGTTAGATTATCTTCACAGCACCTCGGACACATCCATAGGCGCTCAGATTCCCCTCTCAACATATTCATCAGCGTCGTGCGGTTAATAGTACCAGTCCTATGTTGGTTAAAAAGACTTCGTGTGAGTTCAGTGTTCTTCTCATGCTTGGCTGTGCCCATATATACTCCCAATTCACGTATTCTTAGAAGTGGAGTGGACACGTTGCTTCCAAAATCCTCAAAGCGTCCTTTCTCTCTAAGGGCAATGACAATGTCTGCGTGATCCATGGGCCGGCCATTTTGCACTGTATAGACATTCCGTGAAGTACTCTAGCACGCTGCTGACTGTTGCACGTATTTATATCTTCCTCTGCATTCTTCTTTTTCATTCCGAGCCCTTGAGGTTCATTGCTGCAGATATCACCCGCCTCCATTCATCTCTTTGGTTGGCCCTCTCTTTCCAGTTGGTAACACCAAGTGTTTGCAGGTCTGTCTGGATATTATCTCTCCATCGTCTTCTTGTTCTGCCTCGTGGTGACCATTCATCTCCCTGGTGTATACAGTTTTTACCATTTCACTTAAATCACAAGATTATTCCACACAGAACGGTTACGATCAGCCGTTTAACACCTGTAGAATTACTTAAGAGTCGATTACAGCACATCTACAGATGTAAAGTAATCTGAACATGACACTCTTCTGTGCCAGACTTGAAACATATCCCCATGACGAAAATGTGGCAGTTTCCCCTTATCTGTTATATTCTGGTAAGCCCGGCTCTCTAGCGTAGTTGGCTAAACCGGAATGCGCGGTGACCAGGTGACGAACTCCTTGTGGTCCGAGTTCATTCCCGGGGGTAGGCAGAAAAGCCACATTTCTCCCAGATTTACGGTATTTAGGAATAAACTCACAGGGAGCAAGTACAGCCGGGATCTATCTACCAGTCATCAGTTGAAGTTATCCTCGTCGAGAAACGTTTCGGCCCACGATCTCCTAGACGTTTTCAGAGAAACCCGGACCAGCTCACCGAGGCCCGTCCCCTACATTGTTTCGTTGCGTCCAAAGCCAGCTCGAGGCCCTTTCGGCTACCTCGCCCAGTTTTTTAAGTGTTCTTTTCCGTTCATTACCGCGCAATCCTAGTATTTACAATGGAATCAAGGCCGAAAGGTTGCGATATCCATAATACCGAGCCTAAGGGTTAACAACTCATGGCTTCTTGATACTAAAACAAACAAACAAACAACATATTCTGGTAAATGGTATGTGTCATCATGTCCATTGATGGTAATTTCTTCTGTCGGGACAAGTAGACGCCTGCGATGAATCTTGAAATTCACGTTAGGTGATAGAACAGCCATTGAACGAAGCAGCATTACAATAAAATTGGGGGTTTTACACGCTTGGGGAGTCAGCTATTGCAGTAGATGACAATCTCTTCAAACAGCATATACTGTAATTGGAGCATCCATAAACTGTAGAAGCTATGTGTAATTGAAATGTTTGGACTTGCCAGCTGGAGTTCCAGTCTAGGGAACAGTCAAATAAGTTAAACGTCGCTATAAATAGAATAAAAGTTGTCTTTTCGTAAAAGCTTTTTCTCTCAGTAGGGACGCAGTGGTCTCGAGGTATGGCATCCGCCTCGAGTGCTGGAGCTTCCGTAGACGTATAGTAATTTTGGTTGGTCTCTGGGTAGTAAGACCGGATGCCCGCGTGTGATGTTGCGCACGTAAACAATCCCTCTGCAGTTGGAAAAAAAAAAAAAAAGAGTAACCTAACGGCGTTGCAGGGGCAAAAATTTGGAGTTAAAATCTACCCAAAGTATTTCAGGATCCTCGCCGGTGCAACGGAGATCGTTCATGTGCTGTGATGTTGAACCGTTGAATAAACATAAACACCTCTCAATAACAGATTGACTCCTCTTTACTATATACGGGTCTGTATTGACCTTTGTGGTTTGTTTAATGAGTCCTTTATTTTATCCGTTGATGGAGACTTGGCGAAACACTCGATTGTATTTGTTTGCGCCCCCTCTCCCTTTCTGTTGAGTGAGCTTTCTAGTTGTGTTGCGTGTTATTCTGTTTTGGTGAAAAGAGGCGGCATTAACTGGTAAACATACTGCAGAATGGGGCTTGGGGAAAATGTCAGATTGACCACCCACACTTGCTGAAGCCCCTTTCTCAAAGAAAACGATGGGGAAAGTAGGCAGGCGAACATGTGATACACGGCCTTGGGTTTAACACGCAGGCAGGCTGACTGCGAACATGTCGGTAGAACGTCAAGAAGCAGGGCAGGTTAATGGGAAATG
The DNA here is from genome assembly GCA_905116865.2 of Candidula unifasciata. Taxonomy (NCBI): domain Eukaryota; kingdom Metazoa; phylum Mollusca; class Gastropoda; order Stylommatophora; family Geomitridae; genus Candidula; species Candidula unifasciata. Next base: position 739,053 of record CAJHNH020000391.1, read on the forward strand.
CTGGTATGGCTGTGTGAATAATAAGCATGGATGTTGGCCCTATATAGTGATAGATTTTACGAGAAAATCAGCATTTGTTATGTATTTGATATGGGGGGGGGGGGGGGTGTTTGGTATTGGGAAAATGCTGTTATGAGTTGGATTATCTTCACAACACTCCTAACACCTCCATAGGTGCTCAGACCCCCTTTAAAATATTCATCAGTGTCGCGAGGTTAATAGTGCCAGTCCTGTGCTGGCTGACAGGACTTCTTGTGTGTCCGTTGTGGCTGTCGTGCTTGGCTGTTTCGATTTTTATTCCTGATTCTCCTATTCTTAGCAGTGATGCGGCTATGTTTCTTCCAAAATCATCAAAACGTCCTATCTCTGTAAAGGCATTGAAAGTGTAAGCGTGATCCATAAGCCCGCCATCTGCAACTAATGCAAAACCTGCCAGTCTTTCCGCTGTTTTATTGCCAGTAACACCAGCATACCCTGGGACAATATATGAAGCTAGCTTTCCACACGCAGGAGAGCTTTGCAATGACTCATTCCACTGTCTGCGTGTGGAGCCTGCCTCGACCCGCCGGATCATGCTCATAGAGTCGCTCAGCACGCACACGTCGGCCTGTGATTCTAACCATATGAAAGCTTGTGTCACCTCCATCGTCATACTACTGGTAGTCATGGAGAAGGCACCGCAGGCTTCTTAAACTGTTCTCTCTAAAGAGCCAGTTGTAAATGACTGTGCACTCTGATGTCCTCGTATAACGAACCCGTCATTCTAACCATATGAAAGATTGGGAAAATGCTGTTTACGTCAAGTTGCAGTAATGCACAGTCGCTCACACGAAGAAAACATTGAGATTGGGGGAAGGGAGGGAGGGGTGAGGGATGGATGTTGGACCCATTACACATTTTCTAGATGGGAGCCTCAAAGATTCTAAGCCCCCAGGTTTCAGTGCTCGCATAGAGTCAGGATTGGTTCCACCCGACCCAGCCTAAAATGGATGCTAGGTAATGTCCAGAGAAGCAAAGGCAGCCGGCGTGGTTTTGGCGATATCGAGTCTCTAGTGCTGATTTCTTAAAAAAAAATATAGGTCTACTTCAGTATGCTTAAGATTAAACAGCTTTAAACATCTATGGTTAAGCACCAGCAAGGAGATCAAAATTAGAATTTTGAGAGCATGCATCTTCCTTGTAGCAACATACGGATGTGAGTCGTGGACTAACTCCCAGTCCTTAAGAAAGAAAATATGGGCTTTTGAGCTGAATTGCTATAGAAAGATTCTCAGAATATCTCGGACAAAGAAGAGGAGATATACTGACATCTTGAAAGTTCTGAACATCAAGGAAGATTGGCTAATAAACAGTATCCTGTCTCGGAAGCAGAAGGCATGGTACCAGAAAGGAGGGGCACGGGCCGACCAACACGAAGATGGGCACAGGATATAAGTGACTTCTTGATTATGAAAGAACATGAGGCGGGAGAGCTGGCAAGAGACCGAGGTTTTTTTTTTTTTTTTCAGGCAGACTGTAATGAGAGCGACGTTCTGCGAAGGACCTTCTACATGATGATAACAATTTGCTTGATGCATTTCCCAATCTCAGTTGTTGAGCATCCCCTCCCCCAACTTACGTGTTAAAAGTTGGCCAACGTGTGGTTAAGTACTCCATTTACAGCGCAGGCAAATAAAAACAGTTGAAGTTTTCTGCGTGTCATGTAAGAGAAAGTAAACTGTAAGATTTAATTCCGTCGGTGCCAATAAAATTTTTTTCGTTTGTTGTGTTTCGTAAACGTCGGAATTTTACAGTTTTATGTTCTTATGTTCAAATTTGTCAGTTGTTTGTACAGCAGGTTACTCGTGTGCCCTAATATAACTATTATACGGTGAAATGTCGCTTTTGAGCTTTGCTGCTTTTATATTCTTATCTGAAAAGTGTTTGAATCACTTGATGTAAACTTTGTGTGTGTGTGGAAAAAAAAATGTGGGGGGGGGGGGAGGGGTGTGTGTGTGTGTGTGTGTGTGTGTGTGTGTGTGTGTGTGAGAGAGAGAGGGGGGAATGTTTGTATAAGGTGGCCATGTTTTTCCAAAACTGATTGTTTTTGTGAAAAGAATGTATTTAGCATCTGTGACGACCTGCACTAAAATGTGTATATATGGGAAATATAGGGGTCCTCTTTGATTTGATCACAGCGCCCGTCTATTACTGGTTGATTAATTACAAGTATGGGACTTAGCACAGCATATATATATATATATATATATATATATATATATATATATATATATATATATATATATATATATATATATATATATATATATATATATATATATATATATATATATATATATATATATATGTGTATATATATATATATATATATATATATATATATATATATATATATATATATATATATATATGAAATGTTGTTGGGGCTCTGTATGGGATTTGGAATTGAAAAAATATGAAGTGACGCCGATTTTAATAACATATTCACGGTCATAAGCCTGGTCTTTCAAATCTGCTTTAACTGTCAGTTTTATTCGCGGCTGTAAGGATATAAATTTGCTGTTGCTTTCAGTCTTTTCCAGACTACACCTTTTGCTCCAGTAGGTTACATTTTTGCTGCCACAAGAAATTGTGACTGTAACCATTAACTTAGGGCTAAGTTGTATGCGTGCCAAACCGTTTGCCTCACGCTCTGAAGGTCGTGGGTTTGTTCCACTGCTGCACCCTTCAGTTCATGAGTGCAGTTTTTATGGAGATCCTGCGGGATCATCGTTGGGGCTACGGAGCTCGTGCTCTGTGCGGCTCTCTCAGCAGGCGTTTCGCCGCTCTTCAGAGAGAGACCAAGCCGTATAGGATAAAACCCGGTGCAATGAAGTCGATCCTCTCGACTTTGACATTTTAACCATTAACTGGCGTCCATCAGGTGCTCTCACATTCAGTCCAGTATGCAGAGGGATCGAATCATAAGTGGTGATGCCCCAGGACTAGGGGTCATACTGTTCAAGATCTGTCTACTCCTCCTTGTGGTCATCTTAGAAACCAGATCCCAGCCAGCAGTCTGGCCAGTGTATTTAAGATGATCAAATGAATCTGCTTAAGAGGCGAGGCACCAACAGTCTGCCCACAAATATGCCAGATCTGCATTATGGATGTACATGCAACACTTAGGTCCAGGAACAAAACCAGAGTCCAGAAGTGGATGAACAGCCAGGATATTCTGTCATGAACAGACAGTGAACGGGAAGAAGAGAAAGAAGAAGAAATTCAGCCCATGACATACTCCAATAGTTTCCTGTTACCCTGGCTGTGTGACTAAACACGTTTCATTTAACACTTCTCATAGATTGAGATTAAACTAAAGATTGTCAGAAATAAGAGGGACTGCTGATTTTAAGAAGTAACCCAAAGTTGTGAGTTGTGTTGTATACTTGCTTATCTTTTCTTGTCCCTCTGTGGAGCTTCCTAGTTACAGTTTCTGATATCTAAGCCTGGGTGCCAGGTTCGATGCCAGCCACAGGCCTTTGCGCCAGTTTTGTCAGTAGTACCGAGAGCTGACTATCCAGAAAACAGTGGCAAACTACTTGACACAGATTTGCCTAGAAAAACCACAATAACCAAAAACAATTTAGGGGTTGTTCAGCAAAGTCCAGTAAAGGTTCGCAACTAACTTAAAAAAGGTGTAGAAAGAAATGAAGAAACTAATAAAACTCTACAAGTTTCGTACCTATAAAGCTTGCATATCATACTACGAAACTTGTAAAGTTTTCCTTTTATGTGGTGCAGACTTAACATTTCTATCTTGTTTTGTTGATTTCATATGACCAGTCAAAAGTGCACCGTGACTTTACACAGTATAGAGTTATGAGAAAATCTGGATGTTATGTTTATAATTTGATTTTTTTCTCAATGGCCCGCAACCAGGTTGGTAATTTTAAATCTGGCCTGCGGACCCAAAAATGTTCCCCCACCCCCTGCCTTACACCCTCAGGTTCCTGACTCTCCTACACGATGCTAAAAGTGGAAATTACAGGCAATTCTGCAAGAAGTTAGACATGTTTGCAAATCAAATGATTACTATAAATCTGCAACCATGACCAGACCGCAGGAACAGTAACTGACAAGGCGTGTGTCCAGACGAGAGCACCGTGTAGCAAGTCAGTGAAATGATTAAAAAGCAACACAGGTTTTGGATAAATGTCAGAGTCGAGAGAATCAACTTCATTGCACCAGTGTTTATTATCCTATATGGCTCTGTATTTTTTCGCAGAACATTTAGCTGCCTGAAGAGAGGGTTGCACAAAGCACAAATTCTGTAGCTCCAGTGACGATTCCTAGGGATCTCCATAAACATTGCACTTGTGAACTGAATGGCACAGCTGTGAAGCAAACCCATGACCATCAGAGCATTAGGCAAATGACTTCACCAAGCAGACCACCTGTTTGGTGTCTTCAAATGCTATAGTTTCCAGAATTTACTGAGGAGAGGAACTAAACTCTTATGAACTGAACGGTTTTCGATGTGCATTGATAATCTGTTGACTCACATACAACATTGAACAACAGTTTGTGTTGTGTAAAATTACTTTTTATATTCACACCCTGATTGGCATTTTGTTGAAGTTGTTTTTTTGTGATTGACATTTTGTTGAAGTTGTTCTTGTGTGATTGGCTTTTTGTTGAAGTTGTTCTTGTGTGTATTGCCTAGGAGCTGGAAGTGAGTCTTCGACAACACCAGAGCAATGTGACTAGGATGAACTCGGCTGGAGATGAAATCCTCCACAATGCCTCTGCCATCAGCGCAGAAAACCTTCGGGACAAGCTGGACCTCATCAACCAGCGGTGGAAGGTTTTGTGCTCAGAAGTTCTGGCTCGCCAGAGAAGGTGAGTCACCCACACATCGGTCACCCACACATCAGTCATCTGCATGACAATGATGCACACTTAAATCACCTGTGTGTTGATGGTGCAGACATCATTCACCCACAGAATAATTTTCTACATTTCAGTCACCCACACAGATTTATTTGTCCTTGTCAGTCGTCACCCACTCATCAATTAGAGGGACATCAGCCACTTTTCATATTATTTGGTATCACATGTTGTCTGCACAGGAGCCACCTGAAGTTGTCATTCGCACAACAATCACTCATTTATGTCATTCATACTCCAGTCACACATTTATTTCATTCACACCAGCCACATATCTGCTGTCTCCCTCACATATCAGTCACTCATCAATGTCACTCACACATCATTTACTCATAGATGCCACTCACACATCAGTCACTTATAGATGCCACTCAAAAACCAGCAACTCATCTTTGTCGCTCACACACCAGCCACTCATCTGATGTCTCCCTCACACATCAGTCACTCATATATGTTTTCTGAATTCATGATCAGTGTGGTTGTAGTTAAGTGAGTGTTAAATATTGAAATAAGAATCATCAACATAACATCTGGACATTTCCATAAGTGCTGCGTCCTCATCTTCAGCAACAAATGCAGAGTTCCAGTTTCAATGGTACCTGTAACTATCAGATTGTAGTTAAGTGACTTCATGATCATGTGTGATTATAGTTATCGAATCGATGATCATGTGTGATTATAGTTATCAAATCGATGATCATGTGTGATTATAGTTTAGTTAACAAATTCATGATCACTTGTGGTTGCTAAAGATCATCAGTCGTATCTTGATGTATGTGCAGAACCAAGGAACACAGCGTGGAACCAACAGAGTTCACGTACGAGATGGATGACCTCTTCTCCTGGATTGATGAGACGGAGAACATTATTGGGTCCAGTCTCCATCCAAACACTTTGTACCTGGAAGCCTTGCTTGAGAAAGTCAAGGTGAGTAGTATTTATAAGGCTCAGCTGTGGAAAGTATTATTAACAATTATTTCTTTGATGTGATATCACTGGTCTAAGCTGATAAGTTACACTAGTGTTCCAACTAAGTCTTAGTCTTAGTCCAGGTTTCGGCATCACTGCAATCTAATTTCCCCATACTTTCTGTGTCAGTGAAGATCAAAAGAAAGAATATCATGGGTTGAAAGAAAAACAAAGGATATAGCCCTGGTAGAGACAGATGAAAGTGGTAAACTGGCTAGAGAAAATTGGATGTAGACACTGGCAAATTTTTTTTTGGGTGTGGTGTAGGGAGGTGGAGGGCATGTTATAAGAAGGAGTGACCTCAAAAACCAGCAAGACTAATAGAAAAAAACTAGGGAAGAAAATGAGATAAATAGCTGGATGATGGTTTGGCTTTATATAGTTGGGGGCAAGATGAGAACACAGATATGATCTGTGAGTTTGGTGTTTGTGTGAGACAGCGAAATGTGACCGCCTATGCTTATTGGCAGAGCTCATGATGATGATGTTGAGCACAGGAAAAACCCACTGGGTACTGCGAGACCAACATACTGAGATTTTTTTTTTTTATGGATCCTTTTTGTGTTCTGTTTTAGGACAGGGAAGATGAAATTGCTCATAGACAGGCAAGTCTGTTCAACATCAACAGTAGTGGAGCTAAGTTGATGCAGTCGCCTAAACTGACTGATGATGACCGCAAAAATATTCAGAGGGACATTGACAACCTCAACGCTGGCTGGAAAAAGGTAAATAGTTTTTTTTTTTTTTTTTTATTCACTGCAGCACTTGTTGTGGCCAAAATATTTCAGTTTCTGAGACTTGATGCTGTTGACTAGCCAGTCTTCCTTTTAGGATGTCAGTATTCCTTTTAGGATGTCAGTATTTCTTTTAGGATGTCAGTATTTCTTTTAGGATGTCAGTATTCCTTTTCTTCTGTGTCCATGGTATTCTGAAAGTTTAGTTGAATCCAGAATTGACATGACAGCACTCGGAGCAATCCTATGCATGCTCCGTCCTTATCTTCAGCAGCTAGTGCACACTTCCAATACGGAGGTACCGGTCACAATCTGGTTATTTGTCTGTCTTGCCTTTCTTCTGAGTTTAGTGATCTGGCCAGACCCTCGGGTTACACCCAGGTGCCTCATTCTCTCCAGGCCATAATAATCTTGTTTATCTACTGATTCTGTTGCTCCTTGACCACATCTGCCTTGTCATGTATCAGTTCACCACCCACTGGTGCAGATCCAGCCAGTCTGTCTCTCTGTTCATTACCCACTACGCGGGCATGGCAAGTATTCTCACTACCTGTGAGCTTCCAAGTGAAGCTTGCCACTCTGATTGAAGCATCCCTGTCTTCACCTTTCTTAGCATGCTTTCAGAGTCTGTTACAATTAAGACATGTGTAGGATGCATCTTGTTCTCTAGCCACCAGAGAGCTGCAGTTACCACCTTCAACTCCATTCTCATGCTAGATGTTGTGGTGTCATATGCTAGGCTGTCTTGCACTAAAGATTTTCCATTGGCTTTCGCTATGAACCCCCAGGCACTTCTTTTACTTTCAACACTGTACAATCTGTATAGATAATCAGATCACCTGGGTGTGAATTGTCATGAATCAACTGTTGGACTTCCACCTCCATAGCGCCTGGTGGCCACTCTCTACCCTACCGGCCCAATGTGATCATAACCCTACACAGATCAGTCTTTTCCTTTGGGACTCTGACCCACTCCTCTCCTCGCCCAATGCTCTCCAGCATGCATACTTGTCTTATTGTGTCTTCTACTTGAGCCATCCACGATTTCCCCCTTTTCAGCCTCTAACCTTTACATGCAAATATATTAATCACATTCAGGGTATAAGCAACCCTCCCCCATCCCCTTCAATATTTAACTTAAAAACTTTAGGTAAACATAATTTTATACATGCCAAAATACTGTAATTACATGCAACTATGACTGATGGTTTAACTGATATAACATTGAACAGCCTTAAAAGTCTATGGTTAAGCACCAGCAAGGAGATAAAAATTAGAATTTTGAGAGCATGCATCTTCCCTGTGGCTACATACGGATGTGAGTCATGGACTATCTCACAGTCCTTAAGAAAGAGAATAGGGGCTTTTGAGCTGAAATGCTATAGAAAGATTCTCAGAATATCTTGGACAAAGAAGATGAGAAATATTGACATCTTAAAAGATCTGAACATCAAGGAAGATTGGCTAATAAACAGCATCCTTTCTCGAAAGCTGAAATATTTTGGTCATAACAAGCGCCACGACAGATTGGAAAAAAATTATAGCAGAAGGCATGGTACCAGGAAGGAGGGACAGCAGCCTACCGACACGAAGATGGGCACAGGATATAAGTGACTTTTTGAGTGGGAAAGTTCATGAGGCGGGAGAACTGGCAAGAGACCGAGTTTCTTACAGGCAGACTGTGATGAGAGCGACGTTCTGCAAAGGACCTGCTACATGATGATGATGATAACTGATGGAATTGAGAATCCAGTTGGCACTAACAGGTAGAAATGTCGAGGTCTCCGTGACGAAATAGTTAGCTTTTTTTCTGTGCTAGGCTTCATACTGCATACTTCCATTTATGCGATGCAAAGATACCTCTGTTGGAGCTAACGCCTGTTGTGCTTTTGTGTGGTGCCCCATGCAGGCGAATAACACTTCTGCAGAAAGAGACCAATTTAAACGAGATCTTCATCTTTTTTTTTTTTAAAGGGTGTTTGCACATTGTTGTATTTTGGTTTTTGCTGATGGAGTGAAATTGATCCCCTCGCCATTAGAGGGAGAAATATAGTAGAGAACAGAGTACGTAACAAACTGGGCCAAGTATCAAGTTAATGTTGGAGACTGAGCACACATGCATATGCTGGAAGTGCTGTGACATTAGGGTGACAAGTTATTTGCCAGTTGATTTGACAGTTCCCACATTTGTACTATCACATTAGTCATGATTTTTATGTTTTTTCCAGGTCACTGTGGAAGTTCCAGACAAAATTCGCCAGATAGAGGAGGAGATTAAAAAAGTTCGAAACTTGAATGATGATGTTAACAACATGCTAAAGTGGATTTTGGATACACGGATTATTCTGGAAAAACAGAAAGGAGCAGAGAAATATCCCACTCCGCCAACAACAGATAACAGTGATGTCACTGTGCACTTGGTAAAAACAAATATTGTTTCTTCTTGTCTTTTAAGCAGTTATTATTTGATGTTAACAAATATTACTAGTGACTTTTGTTAGCAATTATTACTGGTAAATTTTGTTAACAAATATTGCTGCAGCTTTTTTTTTTGTTAACAGATATCACTAATGGCTTTTGTTAGCAAATATCAGTAGTTACTTTTGTTAGCAAATGTACTGCCTATTTATTTGGAAACATTACTAGAGATGTTTATCAGCAGAAATGTACTGATGCCTTTTGTTATTAGTTAGGCCTATTTATTTAGTTTTTTGTTAGGAAATGTTACTTTTTATTTGCCACACCCTTTCTTTTTTTTAATGTTTTCTTTTTTGTTTATTTACTAAGCCAAGTATTAAATGCAGAGATACCTTTCCCATGCTATGTGGCATATTGAGAATGTATATAATCGGATGGCTGCTTGGTCTCGAGGCATGGTGTCCGGGGTTCGAGCCCCGGTGAAGGCTAGGATTTTTCATGTGGACTTCTAATAATATCCCCTGGTCTTTGGGTAGAAAGATCGGACGCCGTTGTGTATTGTTGCGCACGTAAAAAAAAAACCTTGGCATTTGGAATCGAAAAAGAGTAACCTAACGGTGCTGCCCGGGCAAAATTTGGAGAAGAATCTACCCAAAGTATTTCAGGATCCTCACCGATGCAAAAGAGTTTGTGCACTGCACTGAAATTCTTCGGACTCAGGCTTGAGTCAGAAGTAGAACATAGCACTTGTTGGTTAATACCCTTAAGCCATGATGTTGATCCATTGTCTTAACCTAAACCTATTTTGAGAATATGGTGTCATGCCCATATTTTCAACTTAACAGCAATCAATGGGTGTTGTGGTCATCGATTATAGCTCTTTTTTTTTTTTTTTCTCTCGTTTTTTTGTGTGTGTGCGTGTTTTGTTTTGGGCAAAACTGTAAATGGCGACTCTAAATGACAATCTATTCTAAGTTCATAATACTTTAAATGCGGACCCGAGAGGAAATAATCCATTGTTTGTGTAAGTTCACTTAATAATATTCTTTAATATGAGATATTGTTAAAGGTCGGGGTTAGGGCTAACCCAAAACCTAACCTGAAGTAATAGTAAATACTACAGATCATTATTAAGGTAGAGAAACAGTGGTTTGTGTCCCTTATGGTCACCGTAAACAGACAAAAGATTGTATACCTTAGGGTCGCCAATTACAGTTCATAGAAAATGTTCTGGTATCTGTTTTTCAGACGAAGTCACTCCCCAAACAATGAGGTCATGTAAATAAATTTCAGTCTTTAGGAGATATTTAAACCAAACACCAGTATATGACTAGAAGATGTCCTGATTAAATTCACTTTTAATTAAATCACAAAATATTTCAGTTAATTACCTTCCATTTTATATCCGTCGTCCCCTTGTGGGATGCAGTTTTTCATTTTTTGAAACCCCACCCTGTCTTTTGCCGGGGGGGCCCTGAATATAGCCGGCTCACAAATATGGCCTAACGGCTGAAAGGGATTTCTGGGACATCTCCACCGGTAATCCTCACCCGCATGGTGGCACTTTGTGTCACCGGGTGTTTATCGCTTGTGTGTTGTCCTAGTGGGTACAACAAGAGAGATCGAGAATCTTCTAGGTTTAAAAAAAACACATGGCAAATTTAATTTGTCTTTTTTATTTTTAATACAAAGATTTTCTACTTAGATTTTTTTTTTTTTAATGAAAGAAACAATTTTTTATATAGCTGAATATGCTGTTATAATAATTAAACTGTTGATTATTTGTTTGTTTTTAAGCTAATGAAATTATTGCATTACAAAATAAAAGAAGAAAATATTGTATAAAGCTGTCAGCTTTCAGACAGTTTTTGAGGTTTAGAGTTGTTGCGTTTACTTTCCTGTTACAAGTCAAGGTGTTTACAGTAGGGATTGGAAATGATCACAGATCATATTTATATATAACTGTAAACAAGATTAATTGCTCGTTTATCTCTTTAATCTTTGCAATTAAAGGTGACTACTTTACCCATAATTCCAGTCAAGCATGTGGCAGTACCAGTGAACCCATCATATGATTCTTCATTTAGTTTACCAGCATGAAATACTTTATCGCATCTTATCTCTTCAGTAGAAATCACTACTGCGGAGACTAGATTTAAAAAAAAATTAAATTATACTCTGGCCATTAAATATCATTAGATCAAGAAAATAAAGACCTAGCCCTATCTTTTCCACTGTGTCATATTGCATGAAAATGTGTCCATTATCTGTTTGACAAGTTTTTCTAAGTTGACACATGAGTAAAAGTATGTGACATATTTTTTGCTGTTTCTTTGATTGGCAAATCCCAGTAGGAAGTGTGGAAAAGTATAAGACATATTTGTTTTCAGTTTTTCCTAGTTAGTGATTGACAGGAGGCTATGAGGACATGTGACGTATCTGTTTTCAATTCCACCACCCCGCCCCTTTCCCCCATTAGTGATTCATAGAAGGCTATAAGAAAAAGTATGAGAAACTTGTGTGTACTGTTTCTTTCATTGATAGTCATAGGAGGCTATGGGGACATATTTGTTTCAAGTTGTTGTTTTTTCCCATTACTCATTCATAGAAGCTGTCATGAAATGTATGAGATGCATTTCTTTATTATTCCTTTTTGTTAGTGATTCACAGGAGGCCATGGAAAAATGTACGAGATGAATGTATTTATTGTTTCTTTCATTGGTGCTTCATAGTAGGCTGTTTGTGAATGTATGTGACACAATTGTTTTCTGTGGGCTCCCCCCCCCCCCCCCCCCCCCCCCCATTCCTGATTAATGGGAGGCTGTGGGGTAATGTATAAGATATATTTCTGTATTGTTTCTTTCATTTGTGATTCTCTGGAGTCTGTGTGGAAAATTCTAAAATACATTTATTTACAAATAATTTCATCGGTCATTTTCAGGAGGCTATTGAAAACCAACAGGCTAAAGTCAATCAGATCAATACAATCTATCAGAAACTGCTGGAGGCAAGCAAAGATCAGGACCAGGCCACCCCAGACAGCCTGCAGGTGAAAATTGCCAAGATGAACACAGATTTTGAACAGCTGAAAGAGATTGCCAAGAGTCTTGATAGCAAGACAGAGTCTGCTGTAACAGAAGTTATGGATCAAGGTTTGTGTATTGTCTTCTTCTTTATTCACTGTCATGATATACTCCGGTTTTCTCTTTTTCATGACATGACTGAAGATTGTCTTTTTCTGACTACGTGGGTAGTCAGTTCTCTTCGTGGGTCAGTTTCTTTCCAGATATCTTTATTATTGTGGTTATCTGTCCAGGGTATCCTCATCATTCACATATAAATCCACATCTCCGCTGCTTCCAAATAATTTCTCACTAATTGTCTAACTGTCTTTGATTCACCTCCATATATCAGGATAGGATTTATATAACAGCGCTTGAGAATTCTGTTTCTCATCATAATTGACAAATAAAGACTGCATTGAATTTCTTCATCATGAAGGTTAAAAGACATGATGATGTTCTTAAAACCATACTGACAAGAGACACAGAATTCAGGTTTGCAGGAGAGAAAGAGAGACAGAAAGTAGTAAGATGCAATGAAGAAATGGATGAATAGTATATAGTCTGAGTGTAGGAGCTATGGTAGTGTTATAGCTAAATGCTTGCAAGCAGGCCAGAAGGTCTTAGGTTTGAATCCACATCGAAGCAATTTTTTAAAAAATTGACCATTGCTTCTAGCTCGACCCAGCCTGAAATGGGTATTCGGCAGTGTTTTAGGCAGTTAAGGATGGCTGGTGTGATGTTGACCACATCATTCACTGAGTGTTGTCTGGTCTTTAAAAAATTAGGGCTCTACCATCATGTGCCGATGCACAACTGACATAGAAAGGGTCCTTTACTTTGTTACATAATGTGCTGATGCACGACTGACATAGAAAGGGTCCTTTACTTTTGTTACGTAATGTGCCGATGCACGACTGACATAGAAAGGGTCCTTTACTTTTGTTACGTAATGTGCCGATGCACGACTGACATAGAAAGGGTCCTTTACTTTTGTTACGTAATGTGCTGATGCACGACTGACATAGAAAGGGTCCTTTACTTTTGTTACGTAATGTGCTGATGCACGACTGACATAGAAAGGGTCCTTTACTTTTGTTACGTAGTGTGCTGATGCACGACTGACATAGAAAGGGTCCTTTACTTTTGTTACGTAATGTGCTGATGCATGACTGACATAGAAAGGGTCCTTTACTTTGTTGCATGATGTCAGGGGCTACAAACAAAGCAAGGGATAGTGTTTTGGAAACCCTTTGCATACCATCATTGATTGATTGATTAATTGATTGATAATTTTTCTCCAACAGCCATAGTTTGTTTTTAATAAATTTATCACCACCACAACTGTTTACAGTTAAGCAAGTTCAGGTCCACATGGAAGCCAAGTCACTGGCCGCACCAGCTGCAGGCTCTTCTTGGATGGAGTTTGACAGATCAGTCAGTGAGCTTCGTGATTGGCTGACTTTGCTGGAACACATGCTGAGGTCGCAGAAAGTGACTGTTGGAGATATCAAGGACATTGAACACATGATTCAGAAGCAAAAGGTTTGATTTTTCTGTCATCTCAAGGATATATTTCTGTAGAGCTGCTATGATAGACTTACCTTTTTATTTTTGTAACAATGTTTGATGCATTTCTGGATTTGTTACCTTTGATCTTTTCATTATACAAAACACTACCAATGAAATAGATCATAATTTTAGTTATGAAACATTACTGTCTCTTCTTTCTGCATTTTGTTGCATTCATTTATTAAATGTAGCTATTCTACAGTGGTTGAATGGATTGTCTATCCATTTATTTATTTACTGTTCATACTTGTTGCTTAGGAGCATCTGTCATGATCATTGTTATTATTTATTGTCTGATTATTCAGCTGTTTATTTTTCTTCCATTTAAATAAAAGTACAAAATAAAATTGTTATTCCCACTAACAGAACAAGATCTCTTTTATTTTTCTTTGCAAACCAAAAGATCAATTTAGATAGGAAGTATGAAATGGGCGATCGGAAAGCATTGAATTCCTCATGTTTCATTTTTTTTTTTTTATTATTATTATTACCGAATCTCTGTGTTTGTGCTTCTTCTTTCTTATTTGTCTGTCTGTGTTTCTCTCTGTCTGTGTCTCTGTCTCTTACTTTCTGTCCCTCTCTATCCATCTCTCAGTTCACTTATTAACACTTGCTACCTTATCTGCTTCCTTAATCACAGTTGCTTACTAGGGTCCTCTTTCCTCTTTCTCCACATGAGTTTATTCTTCTCTCCCTTTCCTACACTCTTTCTCTTCTCTCTCTCTCTCTCTCTCTCTCTCTCTCTCTCTCTCTCTCTCTCTCTCTCTCTCTCTCTCTCTCTCTCTCTCTCTCTCTCTCTCTCTCTCTCTGTCTCTCTCACTCTCTCTTTTTGTGTGTTGTGTTTTATGTCATTGTGTCCTAAAATTTATTTCATATTGTCTGTGTGTTTGAACTTTTAAGCTCACAGAAACATAAAACGCTGTTTTATTTTTCTTCTAACACATATAACATTTCTAATATATAGCAGTGAATTTATTATGCTAACATTTGGTATATTTCTCAACTCTTAAAGCACTAACACCCTTTGCAATTAACACTGTGTCTCAGTCTTTTGGGGATTTTAAATCTTTGGTTCATTAACTATTGTTGATTTTCATCTCTTTTAACTATGGTCAGTTGTAACTCATTAACTACCCTCTTAAGTGCATGTTGTGATGATCAGTCAGATGTTATGTATTTTTCAAAATTAATTATGTTTAGTTGCAACTTTAGCTATAGTTTATCAGATTTTAATTTAAAAGAAATGTGTCTTGTGATTTTGAAAAGTGTAGATGTGTTATGGTTTCTTGTTTAAATTATTGACCTAACAGCGATAACTTTGGCTCTATTAGCCACTTGATGGTTGATAATGAGCTAAGCTTTAAAATATCCATGCTAGTTATTTTTTTTTTTTCTTTTTTTCTTTTTCAGTTTCAGTTTACTTGGTCCTTCTTCATTAAAAATAACTTCAGCCAAAACAATAAGTTGGTTACCTTAAATTCTAATGCAAAAATTTTGGGGGGGGGAGGGGGGGGGGCAGAGGGAATCCTTTATCTGCTTTTATTGATGTCTTAATGAAAGCATCACCATTCTTCTCCTCCTCCTTCCCCCTCCCTCTTATTTACCTTATTGAAATATTAAGGGAGGTATAAGAGTTTTCTATAAGCTCTTTCTCTTGTATAAGTTGATGTTCATTTTTGTAAGGATATCTTGATGCTGTGATTCCATCTTTTGCATGGTATGGCCTGTTATCTGTTTCATTATATTTCTTCAGTGTGGCTCTCAATGACAGTTAGTACCAGGCCATTTTTGTCAGATGGCTATACCATCTTATCTGTTGCTCTTTAATGAAAAGCATCACTGGTTGTTGTCCTAGTCTTCTTCTGATTTCCTAATTTTTAATTCTATCTCTTCTTTCTACTGCAGCAGCTTTCCTTTAATCTCTTATGATTTTTTGCTCATTAATAAGAAATTATTATTTCTATAATTTTTTCAATAATCATTTATAAGAAGCATTAGTTTTGTCCATTCCTCTTACTCTTCTTCTTCTTCTACTTCTTATTTTTCTTCTTCTTTTGCTGCTGCTGCTGCTCCTCCTCCTCCTCATATCTCTTCAGCATTGCTCTCTGTTTCATCTTTCGTTCTTTAATATTAATGGTATGTTTCAGTTCTAGTTAAATTTTTCTTCTTCTTTTTTTTTCAAAATGTCACCTTGTCCTTGCTACTCAACAACTCTTTTGAAGCCATTTATCTCAGTTGTTACTATTGTCCACCCATTGGCCATGGTTTGTGTTTGACATTGACAGAAAAAAATCCTGTGCACATGTATAGTTCCACAAAGTTCTTTACCAGACCGTTTTGAGCTGGATCATCTTAGTAAGGTTTAAATATTCAACTCATTCTGTCTGAAAAATTTCACAGCAGATGCTAAAGGGCAAGTAGCTACAATCATGAGTTTGTTTATTACTTTCAGAGAAGTTAAATTTGGTTAGTCTATTAATCATCGCTACATATCTAATCATTCAGTCCATAAGTGCTTGGATACCGCCTCCTGTGTGTCCCTCAGCATCTTGTGACTGCAGTGCCAATTCTGTGTTAGTCATTTTTCTTTAATTTCCTTTAAAACGTTCTTGTCTGGTTTAAAACACAAACCCACCCCCCACCCCACCTGTTCTGTCTTAGACAATGCAGTTCTGTTCTAGGCTGTCAGTTTGTACAGTCATCACTTGATTCATTTAATTACCCATCAACAGTATTTTAGTATAACATCCTGGTCCATTGCTCACCCACTTTCCACAGTAGTACCATCATCAAGCCTATCAGCATGTTCATGTCTTCATACATCTGCATTCCCTGGCTCAAAAAATGTGTTCAATACAAAGTGAAAATTGACACTGGGAAAGTCAGATTTATTTAATATACTGTGACAAAATTAAAGAAAGTAAAATAGTGTATAATGTGGTAGTAATTTTTAAAGAAATAGAGCCAGAGAAACATTAAACTTTAGTATTTGAAAGCTACAATAAAGTTTTACTAATCTTGCATTCTGTATGTTTATGTTTGCAAGCTTTTGACACATAAACAGCATGATGTCCAGCATTTGATAACCAGCTGAAACCCCACTCTGTTACAGCGTGAGTCAGATTCAGTGATCACATCGCCAACTGACTCACAACTCTTCGACTCACGTCAGCTAACCAACTCTCAGCTCTCAGATATCGACTCTCCCTTACCCACAGAAGAAGATTCCTTGCTATCTCTCTCAGAGCATGATCTATGCACCTTGCAGGCTCAAGTAGCAGACATTAGCAGCTACCTCAGACTTCTTGAGGTGTGTCTGTGTGTGCATGTTGTGACTTTTCCTTAGGTGTATGTTGTTTTTTTTCCCCTCTTCAGTATGTTCCTTTTGCAAAGGTGTGTGTGTTTTTTCATTTGTGGCTTTTCCTTGAATGTTTTTTGATTTAGGGTTTTTTGGGGTTTTATTTTCTCTGCAAATTGTTTCTTTCTGTGTACAATTTTTAGTTCCTAGACTGTGTGTGTATGTGCTTGTGTGTTTTTTTTTTATATTTCACTTTGTGTCTTCATATTGTAGTTTTGAGCGTGTGCTAAATGTAACTTTCCTTGGATGTGTGTTTTGTGTTGCTTCCCCAGATGCTAATATGTTATTTGTCATCCCGTTGTGGGATGCAATTTTTCATTATTTGAAGCCCCACCCTGGCTCTTGCCAGGGACCACAGTAAAGCTTGACCATAAACATTGTCTAATGGCTGAACGCGGTTTCCGGGACCTCGCCACAGGTGATCCTCATCCACATGGTGGCACTTTGTGTCATCGGGTGTTTATCACTTGTGTGATGTCCTAGTGGGGTAAAATGTACTACTACTAATACTAGATTTATGTTTATATGGTCTTGAGTTTGCTGGTTTGCTGTACTAAGCTTTAAGGCACTCTAAGAGACTTTAAGCTGACATCCCAGTTTATGGCCCAAAGTGAATTATGCGCACTGACATCCCAGTTTATGGCTTAAAGTGGATTAGGTGCATTGACATCCCAATTTATGGCTTAAAGTGGATTAGGCGCATTGACATCCTAATTTATGGCTTCTAGTGGATTAAGCACACTGAGATCCCAATTTATAGTCTACGGTGGATTAAGCGCACAGACATCCCAGTTTATGGCCCATAGTGGATTAAGTGCAAAGACAGAGATCTCTAAAGAAAATGAGTTGGAAATGGCTTTTCCTGAATTCAAGTGTATTGTGAAATTTTTCTGCGGTGTATTTGTTGTTCGCTTTCCTGGCTTCTGTTGTTTTGTGTGTGTGTGTGTGCGCGCGCATGTGTGCGTGCGTGTCCCCCCCCCCCACCCCCCAAAACTGTGCATTTTATAATAGTTGTTTTTCTGGTGGTAAATTGATATGGCAGTTTCCTAAAAGTGTGTGAGTTGTGTTTGTTGTTTCATGAATTGTGGCTTTTTGTGAAGCTGTGTATGTTGAACTTTGTGTTTCAGCTTTCTCTTAAGAGGAGATTGTGTCTCTGTAAATGTATGTCATTTTAGCTGTCCCTGTGTTGTCATTGGACTGTGTTTGGCCCTCTTTCCTGAACTGTATATTATATTGTTTTGTTTAAAGTGTTTTTTTTTTTTTCTTTCCCACCTGAACCCTATTTTATCAGCATATACTGTTATATTTTGTGGCTTTTTCCTAAAAAGTGTGTCATATAGATTGTTCAACAGTGTGTCATTTAGATTTTCCTGAATAGTGTGATGTGGCTTTGCCATAATTCTGTGTCATATGGCTTTTACTGAATTGTGTGTCATGCAGCTTTTTCTTGAGTGTGTTGATTTATGTATTCTGTCAATTTCTTTTGGTTGTGAACCTTACATTTTGTATGCACTGCATCATAACTTCAATGTTTCTTTGCATAAAAGACAAATATCTGTTCATTGTGTTTGTTAGTATTGTAGAGCTATTACTCCCACCCCTAAATCAAACAGTAAATATTAAACATAGATTGTACTTGTCTTTTAAGATGCATTTAAAGCCTATCTAGCCAAGTATACTGCACAAGTAAATATAAATATTCCAGAAGTCAATATTTCATAACCTTGTAAATATAATTTTTAGCAAAATAAAATTATGAATTATACATACAAAGAATAAATTATAAATGCTGCATGTAATAATTATGATTTCTTTTAGGAAAGAACATTTGGGGGAGAAGGGGGGGGGGGGGGGGTAACAGTTTATTGTTTCTCCACAAAAATGTGACTTTTGCAGTCTTGATAGGTGTTTCATTGCTGATTTTCTCCAATTTTCTGTTACCAACCCATCCAACATTTCTCTCTGTTTATCTATATTATTAAAACCATTATTCTTTCCATTTTTCACAGCCTTGACCAAACCCTCTTGTCTCGTACCAGGAAGATAATTAAATGTCTTTGTATGGGATTCACACAATTGTTGTAATTAGTGTGAAGGAAAATAAAAGAGCTGACAGACTGGCCATGTCTGCAGTGTTAGTGGAGGAAGATGTATGGAGAGGGCATACATTCTGTCTGCACTGCATTCCTGAACAAGTTCAGACAGGGAAAACAGAGACAGTGAACTGCCTGTAGGAAATGAGTGTTAAAGGAGGGCAGGCATGCAGACACCAGTTGTGGGGTAAAGAAAGAAGATATACCAGTGTCAACTGCCCCTGATTATGTTGAGCATGGAGACATTGAGATATCTGGTGCATCAGAGAATGGAGAATGAACGGGTCAGACCAGTGTGCTAGGATATCAGCACAGATAACAAGTAACGGTTCTTATTATTAAGTCTAGCCCAAATAGAGCATGACTGGGCTTTCATTCATGCTTTCTCACCTGTGACATGGGCTAGTCTATATTACAGGGTGTCACATCGTCTTGTCTGTGAGGCTATCAGCAGCTATGTCACATTTTCTGTACTACACAATGACACCACTTTTAAAGACCCCATAACATATAAATCTGGCCAAACACCCCTCCCCCCATCTCACAGCCTCAACTTAGGTCCCATAAGAGAGTCCAGAGTACAGCCTATGGCTTCAGAATTGTTTACATTTTCTGCTGTGCCCTAAAAACCGGTCTTGCTACAGAAAAGCAACACTCTCCTCCTTGTCGCTCTCTCCTTCTTGTCGCTTGTCAACGCTGACTTAAATCCGTGTCGTACCTGAATTCTGAAACATACACAGTGTAGCCCCCGGATTGCAACAATGTGTCAAAAGTACTGCATAGCTAGTTGCCTATACTATGCACAATGTACAAAGCTCTTCGTGAACAAAAGGCAATGTGACACCTCAGTAGCATAGACTAGCCTGTGTCACTGGCGAGATAGCATGAATAAAACCTCAGTTACGCTCTATCTGGGTCAGACTTTGTAACAAGTTCCCTAGCAACAGTTGTAATTAGTCTATATAGTTATTATTGATACTAGTTAATTTACATTTAGGATAGTTTTTTTTTCTTGCAATTTAACACAAGCCATCTGGTGTGCCATATCTGTGATAACCTACCTCTCTATCATCTGCTTCACCATTATGAAAAATTTAGTTGCTTGCTGTATAATCCTTGTGCCTGCCTGTCATATTCGTAGACCGTTATAGTATATATTTAGTTGCTTGCTGTAAAATCCTTGTGCCTGTCATATTTATAGATTACCTATAGTTAGATATGTTATTTATTTAAACGTATCCACCAATAGAAATCTAAATTTTGATACAGACAGGCACATTTACTGCATGAAATAGTGACCACATTTTGCGTTATTCATGCGCACTTTATGTTTTAAACTGTATTTTTGTTTAAATCCCTAACTTTGTTAATATTACTGAGAAAATGGCATTAGAAATCTTCTGTTGTAAATTGTTGCAAAATATTTACTTTTAGATATTATCTTTTAGCAACCATCCTTAGTAGGAGTCGAGGACCCTTTTTAGATGCAAGGACAAGTTGAGTTGATTTAAAAATTGACATCACAGCACTCAGGGCATTCCCATATGTGCTCCATCCCCATTTTCAGCAGCCAGTGCAGATTTCAAGTACTAATGGTGCCTGTTGTATTCTGATTGTATGTCAATCTTGCTTTTCCTCTGAGCTTAGTGTGCCGGTCAAACTCTTTGATCACACCCAGATAATAATCTAGTTTCTTTTCTGACTTTGTTACTTGTTCCCAAAGGGCTCTGACCACATCTGCCATGTCATGAATCAGTTCACCACCCAGCGATGCAAATCCAGCTAGTCTGTATGCCTCTTCATTCTCCACCACGCCGGCATAGCCTGGAGAAAAGATCCAAAGTATGCTCACTACCCATGACCTTGCAAGTGAAGCTTGCAATCTGCTCGAAGCAATTCTGTCTTCACCTTTTTCAGTAGGCTTTCAAAGTCCATTACAGTTACGACGTGTGTATGTATCTTGTTCTCTAGCCAACTGGCAAGCTGCGGTAACCCCTCCAATCTCATGCTAGATGTCATGGTATCATATGCCAGGCTGTCCTGCACTAAAGATTTTCCATTGGCTTTCGTTACAAAACCCCAGGCACTTCTCTTCCTTCTCAATACAGAACCATCTGTGTAGATAATCATAGCATCAGGATAAGAAATGTCATGAATCAACTGTTGTACTTCTACTTCAGTAGCCCCCGCTAGCCACTCTCTGCACTCCCGACCTAATGTGATCATAACCCTACATAGGTCAAACTTTTCCTCTGGTACTCTGACCCACTCCTCTTCTCACCCAATGTTCTTCAGCATGCATACTTGTCTTATTGTGTCTTCTGCTTGATGCAAGGACATATGGTGTTAGAGCTATACTGTTAGAGACCAACTGATGATTTACATGGTCAAAACTATGCTGGCTGAGATTGCTTCCCAGTACATTAGCTGGTACCCATTTTATGCTGGGTCGATTTGGGAGAAAGTAAAAACTCTGCTTCAATGCTTATTTATTCTTCTTCTTTGCATTCACCTGCTGTAAGCTCTGTGTAGACAGCTACGGTTATTCTTCCTCTTCTGGACTTTTGTCTTTTTCCAGAACTGTTTGCATTTATGTCAGTTTTACAGATCTGGCTTATTTGTATGCAAACTGTCTTACTCTAAGATATTATATGATGTTACATATTGTCATTCACAGTTATGCAGTCGGGCAAGACTAAACTGATAATTATGACTTCTAAAAAGCAACCCCCCTCCCTCCCCCCTCCCTCCCACCCTTTTCCTTCTCCCCTTTTTTTTTTAAATAGTAAATGTAATCATATCCACCCCGACCACACCACTCTGCGGTGGCAAACAGAACCAAAACCATAAACTAAGCTTAATTGGAACTGGTCAAAGTCGTCACACCACAGAGTATGCCATAACAAACAGAAAATACACAGTATCGGCTTTTCTGGGCCAAAATTTTAAGGACACTTTTCACGCCAGTGGTACATCAGGAATTTAATTTTAGATTTGTATTTGTATACACCATATAGTACATAATGGTGATATGGTCAAGGTCATGCATCCCAACCTTTGCTGTCCATATTTTAGTTGGGATTAACCACAGGAAGCATTTGACTTCTACAAAATTTCATATTTTAAGAATAATAAACGAAACAAAATTAAAGAAAACATTGGCATAATTTGCTGGCCACTAATTTGTGCCTTTTTCATAGACTGGAATATTTGCGCCTATATAAACGACTTCTGTATGTAACTTTTTCAGCATCATTAAGGTATATCTGATGTTCGAGGGAGACATAACAATGCAGAACCTACCGTTGTTCTACTTCCAAAGGGGAAATAATTGTATTGTCAGAGTTCTTGTTTTAGTCCCATGACTAAACAAATTATATAAACCGTAATAACATGTTGATATGTTAATTTGAATAATTTTCTATCTTATATTATTGTAATTAAATATTGTTTATTGTTCAAACACAAAGGAAGCTGCCCGTATGGTTCGATAGTTACAATGTGAAGCTTCATTGACTTGTAGTGTATAGATATTTAGGCGCAAGATTCGTTCCTCTTTGGGTCTGCTATCTCCATTTGTATGTGCATGTTTAACTATTAACGTTCTCTGTTATCTTGTTAGACACACCTGAGTGACATGGACAGTAAAAGATCACAGCTGGACCATGTGCTGTCTACATCGACAAAACTTCAGAACACAATAGACAACATGGCAGAAAGACAAGCTCTTTGGGAAAGAAGTAAGTTATGTTGGAATTATTGTGTCCTTTCAGAAATTACTGAATTAAACAGGATATTGAATTATGAAAATTGATTCTCTTGGACGTCCTCATATGCTCGGTCCATGTGTTTCCCATTTCAGTGCATGTTTAGTGATTCACCGCTTCTCCTATCCCTATCTGGATTTTTTTAATGATTAAATAACCATTGATACAATTAGTTATCCAGGCATTTCTCTTATTTACTTTTCTTGGGTTTATCCCATTTAACATTCATCAGTTTCACCAGGCCTTTGTTTTCAGTTGCATTAGCATCTTAACTCCCAGGGGGCTTAGCATCACAGGCCTAGGGGGTTTAGCATCACAGGACCAGGGGGTTTAGCATCACAGGCCTAGGGGGTTTAGCATCACAGGACCAGGGGGTTTAGCATCACAGGACCAAGGGGTTTAGCATCACAGGCCTAGGGGGTTTAGCATCACAGGACCAGGGGGCTTAGCATCACAGGCCTAGGGGGTTTAGCATCACAGGACCAGGGGGTTTAGCATCACAGGCCTAGGGGGTTTAGCATCACAGGACCAGGGGGTTTAGCATCACAGGCCTAGGGGGTTTAGCATCACAGGACCAGGGGGCTTAGCATCACAGGACCAGGGGGCTTAGCATCACAGGACCAGGGGGTTTAGCATCACAGGACCAGGGGGCTTAGCATCACAGGCCTAGGGGGTTTAGCATCACAGGCCCAGGGGGTTTAGCATCACAGGCCTAGGGGGTTTAGCATCACAGGCCTAGGGGGTTTAGCATCACAGGCCCAGGGGGTTTAGCATCACAGGCCCAAGGGGTAGTAAAGAGAGTTATAAAATCGGCGCATCATACGTTCATTGGGCTTCTAGGTAGGAACATATGATGCGTTCCTTGGGACTCAAAGAGTTAATGGCTCTGTGGTAAATGATAAAATTATAATTTAAAATGTGTTATTTGTGAATGTTGATGAAAATTCCTTGCACAGATAAAAATAGTCTTGAAGACGTCTTGAAAGAAACTGGCTCACAAACAAAACTGATTGCCCACATTAGGAGGAGATGATCTACATTCTTTAGTCATGTCATATGAAGGTGAAAACTGGAGACAATTCTGACGGTGTTAAAGTTGTAGGGAAAAAGAGGCAGAGGGAGACAGAAATGTTGGATAGTTTGATATGACATGAAAGATCTGTGTCCGAGTAAATTAAAAGTACATGAGACAGAAGGTTGTAGATAAAATGACTACCAACCACACACAGCATGGAATATAGGAAGAAGAAGAACTTGTTTTAAAAACTATAGATTAGTGTTCCATATTTTGTTCAGGCTTTGTGGCTTTGGCCATGGTTCTAACGTTCCAAAAACCAATTCTAGTGACTTATTCTATACAGCTTGCGGAGCTGAGTGATCTCGAGGCATGGCGTCGGCCCCGAGTTCTGGAGTTCCTGGTACAGGCCCCAGTGAAGACTGGGATGTTTTCATGTGGATTTATAGTAGTTTCCCCTTGTTTCTGTTCTCACCGCAGCTACGGAGTTTGATTCCACGGATTCAGGCTTTAGTTAGAAGTAGAAAGTAGCATTTATGGGTTACTACCCTTATGCCATGATGGTGAACCTAATCTGTTCAGCGTGTAATTAAAAGACCTATATTTGTTTGAATACTGAGACCCTTCCATGCCTGATAAAAGGTTTTTAAGAATCTTCTCGTGCTTTCTAAAATACTAATGGACCCTTTTCCTTGCCTTCATGTGCACTAGCATATGGTGCTAGACCTATATTTTATAGACCAATCAGCACTCAATGGGTAATGTGGTCTACGTCATACCAGGTTTTACTCCCCTATTTTATAGACCAATCAGCACTCAATGGGTAATGTGGTCTACGTCATACCAGGTTTTAGACCTATATTTTATAGACCAATCAGCACTCAATAGAATTGTTTGTTGTTTTAATATCCAGAAGCCATGAGTTGTTAACCCTTAGGCTCAGTATTATGGATATCGCAACCTTTTGGCCTTGATTCCATTGTAAATACCGTCAATCTGGGAGAAAATGTGGCTTTCCTGCCTACCCCCGGGATTGAACCCGGACCACAAGGAGTACGTCACCCGGTCTCCACGAAATCCGGTTTAGCCAATTCCGCTAGAGAGCCGGGCGCACTCAATGGGTAATGTGGTCTACGTTATACCAGGTTTTAGACCCATATTTTATAAACCAATCAGCATTCAATGGGTAATGTGGTCTACGTTATACCAGGTTTTAGACCTATATTTTATAGACCAATTAGCACTCAATGGGTAATGTGGTCTACGTCATACCAGGTTTTAGACCCATATTTTATAGACCAATCAGCACTCAATGGGTAATGTGGTCTACGTCATACCAGGTTTTAGACCCATATTTTATAGACCAATTAGCACTCAATGGGTAATGTGGTCTACGTCATACGAGGTTTTAGACCCTTTTTTTATAGACCAATCAGCACTCAATGGGTAATGTGGTCTACATCATACCAGGTTTTATACCCATATTTTATAGACCAATCAGCACTCAATGGGTAATGTGGTCTACGTTATACCAGGTTTTTGACCTATATTTTATAGACCAATCAGCACTCTGTGGGTGATATGGTCCACATCACACTAGCCACCTTTACTTCTAAGGACTTTTCCTGGTCCACATTTAAGGCTGGGTCTACCTGGAAGCCAAGGTAATTTTCTTTTAAAGGTCAGGCTCACTTCAGAGTCAAGAATACGTCTACAGTAGAAGCTTTGAAAATTATATATATATATATATATATATATATATATATATATATATATATATATATATATATATATATATATATATATATATATATATATATATATTTTACTGTTACTGTATAATTGTGAAATTATCGTTTCACTTTTTAGTTTATAATATTATTAGACTATGGTTATGATTTTTACAGCAACTATAATATAATTGAGAATTATTTAATTTTTTACTCTTACTTTATCACTGTGAAAATTGTCTCATTTTACTTTTATTATAAATGTAATATTGTGGAATTATTTTTATAACTTTTTTTTTATTTTTCAACTTTATTTAAAAGCTAAAAATGTAATTATAATTTGTTTCTCAGCGGAGAAACTCAAGGTCGACTGGGAGCAGACAGTGAGTCATGTTAACCAGCGTAAGTCAGAACTGGACAAGATGCTGGAAGAATGCAGAGCTTTTGACCAGTTGTATGCTCAGTTTGAACAGTGGTTGTCTCAGACAGAAAGTGAGCTGGATTCCCTGGAGAGTCAGCGGGAGGACAGTGACGTCATTACCAAACATGAGGTGAGACAAATGCTTTCCTATGTGAATAATGTTGAATTAAAAATTGACATCACAGCACTCAGGACACCCCCTATAAGCTCTCTGTCCCCCATCTTCAGCAGCAAGCTAAGAGTTACAATTCTGATGGTACCAGTAACTGTCTGATTGTATCTCCGTCTCGCCTTTTTCCTGAGTGTCGAGCATCACTCAGATCCCCTTGTAACTCCTCGCAGTGCCATTCTCCTCAGACCGTAATGATTTATCTGTGCCTCGGCACTGTTCACTTGCTCCTAAAGGGCCCTTACAACATACGGCTTGTCACACATGAGTTCACCACCTAGTGGTGCAGAACTGGCTAGTCTATCTGCCTGCTCATTTCCCAACACACCGGCATTGCCTGGAGAAAATATCTAAAGGATGCTAACTACCCGGGACCTCTGAAGTGATGCTCGCCACTCTGCATGGAGCATGCCTGTCTCCATCTTTCTTAACACGCTCTCTGAGTCAGTTACAATGACGACATGTGTGTACAGCTGATTCTTAAGCCAGCGGAAGGAAGCAGTCACTGCCTCCACCTCTATTTCCTGTGTGAATAGACTCTTATTATGGTATACGTACCTACACTCTAAATCAGTGGTGTCTGAAATATATATGATGTTGTTCTTCACATTCACCGGCTGTAAACTCCTGCAGAAAGTTCTGGTTGCTCATTGCCCTTCTGAACTTTAGTCTTGTTCCAGAACTTGAGTTGTGTGTGCACATTCGTTTTACAGGTCTGACTTATTTGTATGCAGACTGTTGTTTTCCTGCCTCCCAGATAGATGCGCTCCTTTTTTCAAAGGAATACTCATTATTAATAGATTTTACAACATGCTTTTGGGGGAAATGGGGTAATGGGTGAATTCTTGTTTTCCTCACAGCGTGACCCCAGAACTCACATGGGGAGTTTACACAATGTTCTATATTTAAAACAGCAAAAGTGTACCAGGAAAATATAGTGGACATTGCAAACAGTGAAAAGAATGCAAATAAATAAATATCTGGCCGTGTTGATTAGGGGAGACAAGATCACCGACCTGATCTGAGATTTCTGGTGATTGTGTGAGATGGATTACATTTATTTATCATCACCTCGAGGTACCTGATGATGATAACATACCTTATTGTCAACTTTGAGATTGAACAGGATATTATTTAGATTAACATTATTACTACTAGTCCTTGTCTTAGTCAAGGTTTTGTCTTCACTGAAGTTGGGTTACCCATACTTCTGTTCCTGCGCAAGTGAAAATCAAATTCAATGTCCCTCACTGTCCTAATATTACTAATGCTGTAATCAACAGAAACTGCAAGAAGATGTGAACAAACACAAAGAAGTGGTGGACAGTCTGAAGTGGAAGGCTGAAATGATGATTGAAGACCACTCCAGTGATGACACTCAGCAGATGAGGAAACAGCTAGAGAGGCTCACCAATAGATGGTCAATCTTGCTCAACAGGTCAGTGAGTTCTGATTAAGTTTCTTTTTTTTTTTTTTTTCATAACCTTTTTAGTGTTTTTTGTTTTTAAATACTTGTGTGTGGGGGGGGGGGGGGGGGGGGGGGGGGTGGGGGGGGGGGGGGGGGGGGGGGGGTTTTCTTCGTTTTCTTCTTCTTCTTCTTCTTTGCATTCACCAGCAGTAAAACTCCAGTGGATAGTTCTGTTTATTCACCTACTTCTGGGCTAACATTATTTCAGAGCTTGAGTTGTCCATGCATACTGTTGGTTCTTTGCCTCTAATGCAGATGCACTCTGAAGAAAACACACTAAATTAGTCAGCTTTTTTGACCTGCTTGTTACCGGGGAAGGGGATCTCCCAAACAGGTCACTTTAGACAGCTGCAAAAAAATCTACATTTACAGGGAGATGAATGCACACTGGAAGTATCCTCCCCCCTACCCCCCCCCCCCCCCCCCCCCCCCCCCCCCCCCCCCCCCCCCCCCCCCCCCCCCCCCTCCCCCCCCCCTCCAGCTTTTCAGGGTGAAATTCAGGATGCACGCACACAGAGAAATAAACCTGTGAATGTTTCAGCCTCACTCCAGGGTACTCAGGGTTATTTCTAGCCACCTCAGATAAAGACAAAGTAATCCAGGCACACCCATGTGAATAGTTTAAATATAATTGTGCCATCTCCTCAGTGAAGGTTGCCAGCAATGTATCTAGTGTAAACTATGGGAACATTACATGGTGAGGCCCCAGTCACTTCCACTGTGTAACTCTTATGCCACTATGAAAACTGTGAGAACAGTCTCTTTCTAAACAGCTCACAGCAGGAATTAGTTAGTTAGTTAGTTAGTTAGCTGGGTTATCCTCATTGCACTCCGGACATGTCCATAGGTGCTCAGATCCTCCCCTCAGTATGAACCCCAACGTCCGATGGCTAATAGTACCAGTTCTATATTGATTAACAAGTCTTCTAGCGTGTCTGGTGTGCGTCTCGTTTTTTGCTGTGCCGATCTTAATTCCCAAGTCTGCCATTCTGGCGAGTGATGTGGATTCACTGCCACCAAAGTCCTCTATCCTTCCCATTTCTCGGAGGGCATTGAAAATATCAGCATGATCCATAGGTGCCCGTAGTGATAGCACAGTGGACTTCTGTAATGATTCAAGCCATTGTCTTCGCACTGAACCTGCTTGAACCCTCCGGATCATACTCATTGAATCACTGAGTATACACACGCGGGTGTATTTTTGTGTTTCAAGCCAGGCAAGCGCTTGCGTCACTGCCATCACCTCCATCGTCATGCTGCTGGTTGTCATGGAGAAGGCGCCGTTGGCTTCTTTGACTGTTCTGCCCGCTGAGCGTGCTGTAAATGCCCATGCGCTTCTTTTTTGGCGTATAACGAATCCGTCTGTATAGATTATTGCATCTGCCTCATCTGAAACAGCAGGAATTAAACCTGGTAAATGTTGAGGATTACATTGTGATGAGATGTCACTAACTTTGAGCCATAGAGCTGATATTGTAAACATTGTCTGTGTTGAAATCTCTAGACAGTTGATCAGAAACACTTCTCTACATAGTCTGTTAATCAGAAACACTTCTCTGCATAGTCTGTTGATCAGAAACACTTCTCTACATAGTCTGTTGATCAGAAACACTTCTCTTCATAGTCTGTTGATCAGAAACACTTCTCTTCATAGTCTGTTTATCGGGCTATATTCCTTTTTATTTATAAAAGCAAAAATGGAAAAAGTTAAACACACTTGGAGAAGAGATCTGCACCAACAGTTGATTAAAATCAGTACTTTACATAGTCTGCTGAACAGGCTATATAGTTTTTAACTTATAAAAGCAAAAACAGAAAAAGTTGTAGCACACCTAGAAAAGAGATATGCACTAAAAAGAAAATCTTGAATATGAAAATACATTGATGTTTAACTCGCATTGAGTACTTCCATCATGGTGTCTTTATACCTCTTGAGTGTTAATTTGATGACATTTTTGTAAAGAAGGAATCTTTGTACCAGGGAGCTGACACATAAGTATTCTTAAGTGGAGTTTGGAATTCAGGATATATTGGTTGCAAATTTTTTAAATGCCTGTTCTCATTTATCTTTCTTTGACAGTACTCTGCTTTCCTCCCACCTCTGTCTTTTTTCTACCTCCCTCCCTCCCTCTCTCTCTCTCTCTCTCTCTCTCTCTCTCTCTCTCTCTCTCTCTCTCTCTCTCTCTCTCTCTCTCTCTCTCTCTCTCTCTCTATCTCTCTCTCTTTCTCTCTCTCTCTCTCTCCCCCTCCCCCCCACCCCCTCCCCCTGTTTTGCCATTTTCTGTAAATCTCACTTTTCCTAATATCCTTCCAAGTTCTTTTCCTCCATCTTACTCTAATTTCAACCATTCTTGCTTGTAAAATAACAGCTCTTTCAGTCCTCAAACTTTCTTATGAGAACTTCCCCACACTCTACCCTCCAGCATAGCAGGTTTTAATGAGGGCCCGATTCCTGCAACAGCTGTAACACATCTCAGGCTTCCCTTGCAAGGAACCAGCATTTGTTCATTGTTTCTGTCCATGACTCTTCCTTCCTGTCAGGCATTGTTTTTTGTTTTTGTCATGTGTGTTTTTAAGGTTCCTTCAACTAAAATTATGGGCCTAGCTGTCTCTCATTCCAAAGATAATTAGCTATTTTTATTTTACGGTGTTCTCACTTGCTGCTGGCAAAATTGATGTGAAAATATCATAGCTTTTTTTTTTTTTTTTTTTTTTTGTAAAGAAGGAGAGGTTATTAAATCTGCAGCTGCAAAATTTTTTCACAGATAATCAGATTATTGTTATTAGTAATATTATGTGATTGTTTGCATAAGGCCACTATATTACACTCAATAAACTTGTAAATAGAACAGTCTTATTCCACTTAATGTTCATGCTTTGTTGTGTTGGTAGTCATGTCTGTCCATCAGTCATGTATGCTGTCAGTCATTTCTTATACATGCTATGATGCCAGAACTGTCCAGCATCCTCTGTTCCCTTCCAACTTTCCAATTGTCATGACAAACTGCAGTTTTCCTTTTCCCTCCTCATAACTTGATCAGCCTTGTGGATTTCACTGATTGACCTTGGCCCCTAAGGTGACCTAGACTAAAATCAGTATCTGGTAATATCCTGGGAAGTAAAGATAGCCAGCTACATCACCCATTCAGTGCCGATGAATCCATAAAAATTGAATAGGTCATGGGTTCAAGTCCTGGCAGAGCCAGATTTTTTTCTGAAATGACCTTGACTGCCAGGTTGATCCGGCTTTGAGTGGGTACCTGATATAGTCCTGGGAAGTAAGAGCAGCCAGCGTGATACTTATCAAATGACCCTACGAGTACTGATTGGTCTAAAAAATATAGGTCTAGCCCTATTTATCTAGTATGCCTGAAGGTGTTGAAAAGGATCTATTACTTTGACTGTGTGCCAAAAAGGATCCATTTATTTGACTGTGTGCCAAAGGTAGGAAAAAGATCCTCTACTTCTTCTTACAAATACTAATGTACGCAAGAAGTGTAATAAACCTCTTAATTGTGAACAGACTCGCTGGTCATTGGAAGGCATTACAGACCACCAGAGACAGTGGGCTGCAGTTTGAGCCCACACTTCAGGACTTCATGACCTGGTTAGAGGGTGCAGAGGCATCATTCAAGTCACTGGCTGACCAGACTGCCTCTCAAGATCTCCAGAACAATCAAGAGCTGGCAGAGGAGTTTTTGGAGCAGTACCAGGTGAGTTGCATAAGTTTTATTGTAAACAAAGAAGACACAATCAAATCGCAGTAATTACCTGGCATTTTCTTTGGTGCATGATGAAAAACAAAACAGAAGAAAAACACACAGTAACAGTAACATTTACTCTTATATTGTGTAGTCGATTGTTGTCTTCTTTGATTAGTCTAAGTGTGCTTCCAAAATGTTTTTGTTTTTTCTATCAACAGGTACTTTTATTTATTCGCATTGTAAGTTTACAAGGCCTTTGTGAACATGAAGCTATTTTGCTTGATACGAACCTCTCTTTCTCTCACTCCTCTTTTTGTCTCAATCCCCCCACAGACTCGCAGGTGAGCTGTCACTCCAAATGAAACGTGTGAAGCTCAGCTCTTTCAGTGCCTAGGAACACATCATACATTCGTAGGTTCCTACCTAGAAGCTCAATGAGCGCAAGATGCACTAAGTTTATGTCTCTTTTTACTGCTCTTCGGGTTTCTGATGTTAAACCCACTATGACTGTAAAAGTTAACCATTTAAGCCGTTTAACTCGGCTGCCAATAGAAGGATACTTCAGCAAGCAGTGATGTACAAACTAACATAGAATAGAAATATAATTTAACCATGCAAAAATTGGACAGAGGAAATATTCTGTAGGAATCCCCATATATAGGGTGTCCTATATATTCCCAAACATAGGAAAAATAAACATATCATCTTACAAACTCCACTGTAAACATATCACCTTACAAACTCCACTGTAAACATATCACCTTACAAACTCCAGCATAAATATATCACCTTACAAACTTCAGCGTAAACATATCACCTTACAAACTCCAGCCTAAACACATCACCTTACAAACTCTAGCATAAACACATCACCTTGCAAACTCCAGTGTAAACATATCACCTTGCAAACTCTAGCGTAAACATATCACCTTACAAACTCCGGCCTAAACATATCACCTTACAAACTCCAGCATAAACATTTGACCTTTACAAACTCCAGTGTAAACATATAACCTAACAAACTCCAGTGTAAACATATCACCTTACAAATTGCAGCGTAAACATATCACCTTACAAACTCACATAAACATATCACCTTACAAACTCCAGCATTAACAAATTACTTTGACAAACTCCACTGGAAACATATCACCTTTAAACTCCAGCTGTGCTTATGCGTGTTCTTCATCTGTGGAGGGCACACAGAGTGTGTTTTCCAAAAGGTGGTATTTTGCCTATATATGGAAGCATATGAGACACCCTGTATAAAGCACACATAGCATACCACACTCTCTCATGGTTGGTTTACAACAGTTCATCTTCACAATACAAGAGCGTCGGGATGGTAGGGAAATCATGACAGTGCAGTAGTGAGTGACATTTGAACCACAGTTTTATACAGATTTTCTGACCAAGCCAAGGACAGTCAAAAAGTTCAAAATTGAGGATTAGGACAAAACGTAATGGATGAATAGATTGTGAACCCTTTGTAAGTTTAATCACAACAGGATGATGATGAGGATAAAGATTACACCTTCTATCGATATTTGTTACCTGTGTTGTTGTTTTTAAAATACAGTTTTGTCCTGTATTCTTTATGCATACATTTTCATAAAGATCCCTTTTCTGTCAGTATGTGGTTCTCTGTCTCCTTCTTCTTCTTCTGCTTCATCTGCTTCTGCTTGTGCTTCTTCATCTGCTTTTGCTTCCACTTCTTCTGCTTGTGCTTCTTCATCTGCTTTTGCTTACACTTCTTTTTATTCTTCTTCTTCTTCTCCTTCAGCACTCTGAGTCATTCAGGTTGATATTTGCAGATCTTTCATGCTTCCATTCATCTCTGAGTGGCCTTCTCCTTCCAGTTGATGACTCCAAGTATAAGTCTGCCTGCATATTATCCTTCCACCATCTTGGTGTGCCTCATGATCTATTCCCATTCAACCATTTTGTGTACACAGTTTTTGCCTCTGTTACCTGTTGTTGACTCCCAATGCAATCTCTGCACCCTTATGATACTAGTAATTGGGGATTTCAACGGATTATGTATTTTTTGGTGGTGACGTGTTGATAATCCAAAAAAAGTGTTGTGAGAAGGATTATATTTCAAGTCTGCAGTAGATTTAAGCAGACATGCTGAAAAACATTTACACATGGCAGAGGTGGGGTTTTTTTTTTTTTTTTTTCTGAGAGATATCTTGACGCTGCAGAAATGTTTCTGAGGTAAATGCAAACCATGCCATTGACGGGCGTATTGACAAATGTGGCATTCTCCCAGAAACAGACAGCTCTCTATTTGCTCATCTTTAGGGTGTGCCAATTTTGGCGCCATCTCCTTTGTCTAATTGTTGTTTTTTCATGCTACGATATCAAGTAAACTCGAAAATCATAGTTTCAACTGGCAGACTTGATGGAAAAGATAAAGTAGACGACAAATAGATAATCTCCTTGATGGCTTGGTCATCACGTGTTAGCGGGACAAGAGCATAGAACCGATCCGAAACCCGGTGATTATGTGAGTGGGCAAGCCGTGGCTGCTGTCATTTGGCGAGACACAAGAAGACGATGGGTAAACATTTAAAGATAATCACAGCGTTTATTTGTGTTAGGCTAGGCTATGTTTTTTTTTTTTAATTTATCACATTTTCAACACGCACGTGTGCTCGCAGACATGGGGGGGGGGGGGGCGGGTTGGGGGTTGGGAGTGAAATGTTATTTACAAAGGATGACAAATTAGATACAAAAGTCCTGTCGTACTTTCCACTCTTCCTGTCAGAGTACATTTTTCCAATTACATTTAAACGTGCGCTTGCGAAGTCCGTTTAGCAGTAAACACAATTAAATTAAAGTTTTATATATTAGCATTACAGGTTCTGTGAAATAAAGTAGGGATGCGAAAGGGAGAGAGAGAGTCAGTGGCTTTATGTTGTTGTGGGTTTTTTTTTTAAATCTACATACAGCATAAGCGTTTGTCGCGTATTGTATGTAAAAATGCATTAGTAGATTATATTTCCCTGTTTTTCTGCCATCCGTTAGCGGATTCCCCACCATTTCCGCTGAAGCTGTACTATAGTGCCTGTTCTATTTTCCTGATGGATTTGTTTCTTGTCTGTAATCTCGTAGAATTAACACGGTGCTTCCCAAAACTGACACCTCCTCGCGACAGTACTTTGGATATAATAATTTTATGACGCCTGTGTTCTTTAATGGGTGCCTTTCATTTCAGAAGATGAATCATTCGTTTCATTATTTCCCTCAGTCTGTTATAGTTTTTCACACCAAAAAAAAAAACACAGCTTCCTGAAACTGCGGCTCTAATTGTGAAGGCTCCGGGGTATAATTTTAGTATTTTTAGAGGGAAAAATGGGCGATGGAGAGAAAGGCACACTTCATGTTGTAAAAAGGCGACTGATTAAGTGTTTGCTCAAATCACATGTATTGGTCAAAAAGGTGCAGCATCATGGCCCGGCTGAAAACCTCAAAATATTGTGGCAACCGCCCTACTACGTGACATTACGATCACAAACCTGATACATGGTTTTTTTAATTATATAATGGTAAAAGTTAAAACCATTACAGAAGTAAACAAAAAGTTCAACGAAAGTTACTGACCATAGTTGTTGGTATCGCATAACTTAACCGTTAATCTTTAACACTGAGTATTGTAACGTTGTCTGTGGCTTAGGCGTAGCGAACGCGCTTCGTAATGCCGGGGCGCCGGGTTCGATCCCTGTGCAGACGGTTTGTCTTGCGCTGCTTTCGACAGTGGTACCGAAAGCGACCCTTCAGAAAGCAGTGACAAACTACTGGACGTAAATTTGCCTAGGAAAACAACAACAGCCAGAAAGTGCTAGGGTTGGTTCTGCAACGTCCTGCAAAGGATACGCAACTAATTAAAAATTGTAACGTTGAAACTCGGTCTGCTTCTTTATTTCATAACACAGATGTCATAACACTGAAACACTCGTCTGTTTCTGTCTAACACGAGACTCATAACATTAAAAGGAAGAACTGCCAGCTTCCCATAAACGAAACAAAATACAGCCACGAGTTAACCAAATTAACGTTGTGGCTAGAGCATCTGTATTAACACACGGTGAGACGGACCGTAATATAGCTACAAACGAATTAAATCAAATGACTTGGCTGTTTAAAGAGTCGTCCAAGAGAAACCATGAGACGAACGTTGATGAGAGAAGCCAAAGTTGCTGGACTGGATTATACATGATATAGAAGTGGTTGTGCAGGGTAGAACGGAATAGGAAACAGACTGCCAGTATTTGCGCTTATAATAATGGCACGACAAGATAGTGAATGTTCAAATGGTAAAGTTTGCACCAGGTCCAAAATGTTCATCTATTCGTTTCATTCTTCTTCTTCTTCTTTCGGTTGCTTGAAATAGATTATTTATGTCTGCAATGTTGTCTCTAGTATGAACCTCACTGTCTGTGGTAATTTACTCAGCGACACGTAAAGTTTGACTTGCACTGTTGTTTCTCTTGGTTAAAAGTTTTACCTTGAAATGTTGTATTTAGGACAGTCTGGGATGACATGGTCTGTTGTCATAGGTGCCAATCCACATGTGCACATGGCTGATTCGCCGATTTTAAATTTTCTGTACATGTGGCTGCGGGGTGGAAAAACCTCTCATAAAACTCTCATAAAACGAGTATAAGATGAAATCTCGCCACCACCATGATCCCCACTCTTTGTCGCGACAGCAATGTGTGGGTCACAACACAGGTTGAGAATCACACCATTAGTCGAATGGTCGTCAGAATCCGCCTCAAGCCCTAGGCAGTAATTGTGGGGACAGTAATTGGCGGTCTTCCGACCCAATTTGCTGGGCCCAGGTTCCCGTGTGGAAGTTGTGAAGCTGTCATCGGAGTGTTCGATTTGTACGGCCGGTCGTTGTTTAGACGAATCGGCTTCTGCGTGGCCTTGTTTCTCCTTCATTAAAATTCTGGTTGACCTCTGGTACTTCTGAACAGAAGAATATACGAGAAGGACATTCTTGCCGTCGTGAGGTAGCGCCTGGGTGCTGGCCGGTGAACCCGAAGGTCGTGGGTTCACATCAGAACGAGGCTAGACTTTTTTCCCAGAAATGACTTTGACTGCCAGCTTGACCCAGACTTAAATGGATACCAGTAAAAGTCATAGGAAATAAAAGCGACCGGCGTGATGCTGACCACATCACTTACCAAGTGCCCAGTGGTTTATACAAATATAAATGTAGCCCTA
This sequence comes from Candidula unifasciata, assembly GCA_905116865.2. Lineage (NCBI taxonomy): Eukaryota > Metazoa > Mollusca > Gastropoda > Stylommatophora > Geomitridae > Candidula > Candidula unifasciata. The sequence continues at coordinate 775,697 of CAJHNH020000391.1, forward strand.
AATGCCAAATACTGATGGAGGCGTGAAAATGGGCCTTTGCTTACCCTACGTCTTCATTAATTGGACCTTGTTCATAGTTGGTCATCGACAAGGATGCGGAACATGACCTATTTTAGAAGTAGATCATAACCGCAACATGGGGACCCCCAGTGTGTGTGTGTGTGAGAGAGAGAGAGAGAGAGAGAGAGAGAGAGAGAGAGAGAGAGAGAGAGAGAGAGAGAACAAATCTTTAACCCCCATCCTAGAAAATGTCTCAGCCCCTACTCCTCTAAACAAGACCCTACTCCTTCTCTAAAGCTCCCATTGTTTTCTTTCTATCGACGACGCTTGTAAGCCCGTGTGATTGTTTCCCGCTAGAATATCTGCCTTTGGTTTAATCGGGATTATATTGCCTGTAAATTCGATTAAACAGTCCCCTAAAATTTATAAAGACATCTAGTTGATTGATTTATTACAGATGGCAGATAATGACCCTGTTTGGTAATGACCCTGTTTGGTAATGAATCTTTGACATGAAAACGCTACATAGCACGCAAGCCGGCCATTACAGGTCCCTGGAATAACTGGATTAGATGCCGTTGTTTCAAAGCCGTGCGGGACCTTCTCATTGCATGTCTTCATAACACATCGTTTAGACTCCACTAGTGGGCCTTATTCAATTGCTCGACCAGCGTCTCGGTTTTTGTCACGTGCTGCAGAGAATGTTGATTTACTTAACTAGGTGGTTAATGTTCCAGATGGAACAGTATGATGAATGCAAGAAAAGTTAATAGAGAAGAAACTCTTCAACAGAAAAATGGATAGCTTGTGTAAACTGGTAACGCTAGTCCTCGTCCATTTCTGCAGCAGAGTCCGTCATTGCTTCTTCTCTCTTGTCTTCTTCTTTACCACTACTGCTGCTGCTGCTATTACCTCTGCTGCTGCTATTACTGCTGCTGCTGCTATTACTACTGCTGCTAATACTACTGCTGCTGTTACTGCTGCTGCTACTTCTGCTGCTATTACTACTGCTACTGCTGCTGCTATTACCTCTGCTGCTGCTATTACTGCTGCTGCTACTACTGCTGCTGCTGCTGTTACTGCTGCTACTACTGCGGCTATTACTACTGATGCTGCTATTACTGCTGCTACTACTACTACTACTGCTGCTGCTGCTATTACTACTGCTGCTGCTATTACTACTGCTGCTGCTGCAGCTGCTTTTACTGCTACGACTGTTTGTTAGGGCTCAGAGTTCCATCAGCTAACGAAGTGGCACACTTTTCTGGAGATAGCAAGATAGGGAGAACCATAATCGCCAAAACTGTGGGGCAGGGCGCTTGATAGTCATGATAATGTGTGTATGACTTTATCTGAAGCCGCATCAGCGCAGTCGATAAGAGGCTCGCTTTCAAATCCATCTGCGACTCGTTGCAGCCCACTGCCGGTGTTCGAAACCGAGCGGTTCCCGGAGTTCACCCAGCCTCTAGGAAATAAGAGTTGACACTGGGGTAAATGGAGGAACGTCGCTGTAGCTACGGAGTTACGTGCGGACGGCGACACAGGCGGACAATTTCTTATCAGCTGTCCGTACTGGTGGCAGAGCACTTATGGTTTATAACCGTGTGCAGTGACGCTGGTTCACATCTCCCGACTTTACCTTTGTCTTTTTATGTGTCTTTATCTATCTATCTATTTGTGTATCTATAAATCTATGTCTGTTTCCTATATAATTATACAATCAAACAACAGTATGATTTTTATTGACATAATTATCGAGAAATCGTTCGTTACCTCAACCTAATGCAACATCCATGCGGCTCATAAATGCAACTTATCGTTCATTCTTTGCTTTAGTTTTAATTTGTGCATGTGCGCTGTCAGTCAGCCGTGACAGGTATCATTAGCAGGTCCGTAATTGTATGCCTTATGTGTTTCAGTGCAGTGGACCGTTGGGTAATGAGAACATTTACCCCATTAAGTTATTAACTATGTATATAGCCGGCACTTCTGACTTCAGCATAGTATCTCTGATGATTTTGTAGTAGGGAGTACAATTTCGTGAGCCATTATCAAGCATGTCGTAAAAGCGACTAATCAGGCATGTGATGGAACCGAATGTGCTGAGCAGAAATTGATGGTAGTCTGAGAGGAGCAGAAAAACTGTTATACGGCATATAGAACTAAAACAGTGTATACAAAATGTATCGCATTATTCTTAGGTGAAGTCAGGCACCACAGAAGTTTAAAGGAAGGCTATTCAACTAAGTTTGTTCCTTGGCCGAAAATTTAGGGGGGAGGGGGATCAATGTTGAAAATGGAGATCATAACGGGAAGCTAGAGGCCCGGGCCCCAGCAAAGACTACCAGCACATCCAATTTCATCAAACTCCTAATTAGTCGCCATTTATGACATGGTTGTTAGTGGACAGTCGATCTGTTAGTTCCTGTTGTGGCCTCTGAACTCACACGAGAGGTGGGAGGCTGTGTTGTATATGCTATAAGTGCTCTGGTGACTCGAGTACCTGTTGTGGCCTCTGAACTCACACGAGAGGTGGGAGGCTGTGTTGTATATGCTATAAGTGCTCTGGTGACTCGAGTACCTGTTGTGGCCTCTGAACTCACACGAGAGGTGGGAGGCTGTGTTGTAAATGCTGTAATTGCTCTGGTGACTCGAGTACCTGTTGTGGCCTCTGAACTCACGCGAGAGATGGGAGGCTGTGTTGTATATGCTATAATTGCTCTGGTGACTTGATTACCTGTTGTGGCCTCTGAACTCACGCGAGAGGTGTGAGGCTGTGTTGTATATGCTATAATTGCTCTGGTGACTTGAGTACCTGTTGTGGCCTCTGAACTCACACGAGAGGTGGGGTGCTGAGTTTTATATACTATGATTGCTCTGGTGACTCGAGTACCCGTTGTGGCCTCTGAACTCACACGAGAGGTGGGATGTTGTGTTGTATATGCTATGATTGCTCTGGTGACTCGAGTACCTGTTGTGGCCTCTGAACTCACACGAGAGGTGGGATGCCGTGTTGTAAATGCTATAATTGATCTGGTGACTCGAGTACCTGTTGTGGCCTCTGAACTCACACGAGAGGTGGGATGATGAGTTTTATATGCTATGATTGCTCTGGTGACTCGAGTACCTGTTGTGGCCTCTGAACTCACACGAGAGGTGGGATGCTGTGTTGTATATGCTATAATTGCTCTGGTGACTCGAGTACCTGTTGTGGCCTGTGAACTCACACGAGAGTTGGGATGCTGTGTTGTATATGCTATAATTGCTCTGGTGACTCGAGTACCTGTTGTGGCCTGTCAACTCACGCTAGAGGTGGGATGCGGTGTTGTATATGCTATGATTGCTCTGGTGACTCGAGTATCTGTTGTGGCCTCTGAACTCACGCGAGAGGTGGGATGCTGTGTTGTATATTTGCTATAATTGCTCTGGTGACTCGAGTACCTGTTGTGGCCTGTGAACTCACACGAGAGTTGGGATGCTGTGTTGTATATGCTATGATTGCTCTGGTGACTCGAGTACCTGTTGTGGCCTCTGAACTCACACGAGAGGTGGGATGCTGTGTTTTGGGGATGGTTGCTCTGGTGACTTGAGTACCTGTTGACTACGTTGACATTTCAGTTGTATTTGTGTCTACGACAGCCACTTACAGAAATGTTTTTTTTTTTTTTTTTTTTTTTTTTTAATGGCAAGTTACTTGACATACACAGATTAGCATGAGGCCCGGTCCTTTTCTTTTTGTTCACCTCATCACGAGTTTCTTGGAAAGTTCAATAATATAAGGGTGTTATGATATCAAATTAACCCAGTTAACACTAACCCTAACACCCACTCCTGCCTAAAATGTTGGACTTTTCCGGAAACTCCCCTCGAAATCTTAGAGTCCCCGAGATGGAGTGAACAAATAGAATAGTACTTGGGGCCCTTTTTCTCGTGGGCCCATGCATTAAGACGACCCTGGTCACATAAATTTTAATCCTTTGTTTCCGAATAATTCATCTAACTTTTTTTTGGGGGGGGGGGGGTCCCACCGTGTCTCTGTTGAACTACATACTAAATTGTGTATGGCTTTAAAGCTTAGCTGCTTGAAATAGAGGGAGTTAACGTAACAACTAATTCGGACTGGAAGAGTTGAAACATTTAGTTGTACCTCTATCGCTAGACTCAATCCGTCTCCGGACACTGAGCTCATGAACCTACCGACTGTCCCCGAGCTACGGTGAATTCCGAACAGATTCAGATGTATCTAGGTCACCATCTTCCCGCCATCCATTCCCTAGGGGGTTCAGATGAAAGCAGCGCTTAACGGGAAAACGAATTACTTTACTGGTCGTGAAGTTATTACAGTTACTGTTGCTAAGGAAAGACTTTACTGCGCAACTATCTATCTTTTGGATACTCAAGTCTTCTGCGTTGACAAAATATGTTTTAGTATTCAGTCTCCTTTCCAGCAGTGTACAAGGTTTAGAAAAATTAATTCTGGCTGTCAAAAAACACAGCGAAGAAGGGAATCTGTTTCGAAATTTACACCCAAAAAAAATTATGTCCTCAGTAAATACAGCACACCGACCACGTGTCACAATCGAAAATTAAGAAATAGAAAATGTAACAGATTTCGACTACTTCGGCTCTTCAATGAACAACAGTGGCGACTGCTCAAAAGAAGACTTTCATTGGCAATGCAGAGATTAAATAACACGAAGAACCTATGACAAGGCACTAGTTAATTGGTTAAAATAAAAATCTTGAGTTCATGCATTTTTCTGGTGGCGGCTTACGGTTGTGAGTCTTGGACTCTCACTCAGTCACTGAGGAAAAAGATGGGAGCTTTTGAATTGAAATGTTATAGAAAATGTTTTAGAATACCATGGATTAGAAAGAGAAAAAACATCGACACTCTGAACGAGTTGAACATCAAGGAGAACTGGCTCATTAACAACATCCTGTTCCCAACGTTGAAGTATTTTGACCACATCAAGCGTCATAGTGGCTTTGAAAATACGGTGATGGAAAGTGCAGTTTGTGGAAGGCGAGGCAGGGGTCGACCACCACGAAAATGGATAATAGACATTGAAGATGCATTGGCATTGAAAGCACATGGGGCCGGAGACCTGGCTAGGGAAATGGATACTTTCAGGCGTGCCGTGAAGAGAGCGACGTTCTGTAAAGGACTTGCTGATTGATGACGACTCAGTTGCAGGATACAGTTTGTGCGGTAAGTGTATGCATGATGTCTGAGTTGGCCCCTTGCATTTATATATCCGTTCAGTGGCGCCTTAGTTTCTACACACACACACACACACACACATACAGACACGCACACACTCACGCACGCACATACACGGATGAATGAATGCCATTAACGGAGCAGTGTGCTCTGATCTGTTGTAACTGTCCATTCCATCGATGTTGAACTGCATTTCTGGTATTATACCGTGTGTGTTAGCACTTCTGACAGTTGCTTTTTGCATTTAATGCGCGTGTATACTTATGGATCTGCCGAGACTGCATACTGATGACATAAAGCAAACTTTATGGATATGCCTGCTTGCGATGTGAGCGACTCAATGAGCACTATGGATGAGAGGCATTTGGATTAGGCAGGAGTTGATCTGACTTGGTACAGGGTATAGGTAAGGTTAGTACGGGATACAGGCAGGCTCGGTACGGGGTACAACCGAGTTGGTACGGGGTACAACCGAGTTGGTACGGGCAGGCTCAGTACGGGGTACAGTCGAGTCGGTCCAGGTTATAGGCAGGCTCGGTACGGGGTACAGCCGACCTGGTACAGGCAGGCTCGGTACCGGGTACAGCTGAGTTGGTCCAGGTTACAGGCAGGCTTGGTACGGGGTACAGCCGAGTTGATACAGGCAGGCTCGGTACGGGGTACAGCCTAGTTGGTACAGGCAGGCTCGGTACCAGGTACAGCCGAGTTGGTCCAAGTTACAGGCAGTCTACAAACGGGGTACAGCCAATGCCTTCTTTAGATCTTGGAGACGGCCTTGGTACAACCCAGTTGGTGCGGGTTACAGCCCAACTGGCACGGGGTACAGGCAGGCTCGGTACGGTGTACAGGCGAATAATATGGGGTACAGGCAGGTTCGGTGCAAAGTACAGTTGCGTTGGTTCAGGATACAGGTAGGCTCGGTAAGGAGTACAGCCAAGTTGGTACGAGGTAAATGAAGGCTTGGTACGGGGTACAGCAGGGTTGTTACGACGGCCAGATAGGCTTAATACGAGGCACAACCGAGTCGGACGAGACACTGGCAGACTTGATATGGAATACAAGCAAACTAGTGAATCAGCGCCGAATTAAAATATGTACACACCCTCGTAGACGTTCTTTGCTGGATTTTAGCACCTAGGGATTTATTGAACGTGCGGATAGGATATCTCATTGTGATGAATTGGTGTCTGGCTGTCCCTTTGTGTATGCGTCTGTTGATCTGAATACGTCTACGTGTGCATATAGTGAAGAAGAAACTATCCACAATACATCTCCCCTACATTGATTTGTCACGGGCAACCGATAATAAAATCTTTAATGGCCTTCCGTCTGCACTCCTTCCCCACGCCCAGATTTGGGCACTGCTATATTTCACTTTGTCTGGCGATCTCTTGGGAACCTGCTGAATGAATTCCTGCAGAGGCTGGAAATTTAAATAACGTTTAGATCGCGTCTGTTGTTATTGGAAACCTGTTTTAAACAGTGTTTATTATAAACTATCTTTAAGCATTGAGTAGTGGAGAAAGTATCGACTCCTGTGACTGACTGACTGACTTTCTACCCCACCAGGACATCACACAAGCGATAAACACCCGATGACACAATGTGCTACCATGTGGGTGAGGATCGCCGTGGAGAGGTCCCAGAAACCGCGTTCAGCATTTAGGCCATATTTATGGCCAGGCTATATTGCGGCCCCTTGCAAGAGCCAGGGTAGGGCTTCAAATAACGAAAAATTTCATCATGAAAAGGATGGAAAATATATAGCCTGTGACTAACATCGCAGGGAAAAATGTCGGTGGGGTATACGCAAACCAGACGTGGTGTCTTACTTCTGATGTTTCTTTCTTCTGTCAGCGTCTGATTTGTGTCGCTAGGCGTCGCAGTGATAAGTAACTAGAACAATCTTAGCGTGGAACCCACAGGGGCATAGCAATAAAGGCACATCAAAAAACACATGAAGAAAGAACATAGAGAGCGAAGTTAAAAAATATGGGATGAGTTGCATGCAGTAGCAAAGGATAGAACGACATGGCGTTAGTTGGTTGAGAGGCTATGCTTTAATGAGGAATAGAAGACAGAAAATGAAGGTAGATACGCTAGTGAGCTCGGTTTCTCTCTCTCTCTCTCTCTCTCTCTCTCTCTCTCTCTCTCTCTCTCTCTCTCTCTCTCTCTCTCTCTCTCTCTCTCCTCTCTCTCTCTCTCTCTCTCTTTCTCTCTCTCTCTCTCTCTCTCTCTCTCTCTCTCTCTCTCTATCTCTATCTCTATCTCTCTCTCTCTCTCTCTCTATCTCCCTCTCTCTCGTGCTATTTCGTTGGCATTAATGGTTCCAACACTTGATGATTGTACGAGATAAAGTCGGCACAGAACCAATTCTAAATTGCATAGAAAGACAGCAAATCAAATGGTTTGCCCACTTGGAGAGAATGCCTTCTGATGTTATACCATTCAAGACATATACCAAAAGAGGAGAGGGATGTAGAGCAAGAGGTAGACCAAGAAAACATAGAAAGATAACATCAGAGAAACACCACAGAACCACAATGTGTCTTTGGTCGAAGCAGCCAGAAAAGCACGAAGCAGGACCTTATATCTCCCTCGACACAAGAAGCGGTAAATGAGGATATGCAGGAATCCACATCTGAGGTGATTGTGCAGATCCTTTCTTGTGCACCATCCGTTTTTCTTCTTCGCGTTTACCGCACGCCTGTAAACTCCGTCAGAAAGTCAAATGATACGTTTCGAATTCGCTGGATACGTTGATCCTACCTAGGCTCACAGGCTGCCAACTGGGAACTTGTTTCTGTGGGGAGGTGTGAATATGTCTGATCCAGTTTCTGCCTTAGTTTTTAGCACCGCTGCGTCCCACCCCAGAATGCACCATAAACCTATATGATAGTCTCCTGTGAAATTCCTTGTTTGGGTTCCGAGGTTCCGTTATGGGGAAAACGAGAGTAGACCAATTGCCTGCCTAAAAGCGTTTCGTAAGAGGCGACTAATTAGGAACTGTCAGCTAATTATGAGCTTCTTTCGAAGTCGGAGTGTGTCTGCCTCATAGGCAAGGAACCAGCAAACTTCTAGAAATTAAAATTAAACTAGAAGGACGCGAACGGTAGATACAGGATGAATAAACCGGATGTTGAGATTACTCACAGACACCAAGGCTAGTTGCGTCTCTTTTACAGGACGTTGCAGAACCAACCCTAACAGCCCTTGGCTGTCTTGTGGTTTTTCTAGGCTAATTTACGTCCACTAGTTTGCCATTGCTCACTGGACGGTCGGCTTTCTTGATACCACTGTCGAAACCAACGCAAGGCGCATGGCCCGCAGCTGGGATCGAACCCGGCATTACGAAGCGTTCGCATCGACTTAGCCACAGAGCCGACACTGACACCAAGCAAAATCAATATATCAACGATAGCCGGGGGAGAGGAGCTTGTGAAAGAATATATATTCATCAGTTGATTGGAAAAATTACAAGTCTGCACCGCCGTAATTGTTGTATACAGGTATTTGTGTAGAAAATCAATCACAGGTTGTTTGCAGGAATTTGTCGAGAGCAGAGCTTTTCGAACTGTATCGCGGCACATTAATGTGTAGGCTGCTGTGTGAAGGTTTGTCATGCCAGCTTCAAGCGTTAAATAGAACAACCGGCATACAAGGCCGTTCCGGTTAACTCCATTGTACATGGATCTGATATCTGACTGTACACAAAGCAGCGCTAATGCGTTTTATAGCACTGCTTCTTGGCGTTCACCAGCTGTGGACTCTAGCAGAAAGTTATAGTTGTTCGTCCACGTTTGGAATTTAGTCTTGTTTTAGAACTTAGTTTTTGCGTGCATGTCAGTTTTACAGATCTGTATACAGGCTGTCGGTTTACGATGAGTACCGACAGGGAAAGTTTATAAGACTGGTCTAGATAATCAACCGTAAGTTGTATATAGACTTCTAAGTGATCAATCAATCATGTTATATACAGAATACAGAGTCTCTACTATGATTTAATTATGTGTGCAAGCAGGGTATGAATGATATAGGAATTGATGTTGCCTTATGGGAGCATCGTGTTTTTGATCGCATTGCATGGGAAGGTAACTTCAGGAAAGGAATGTCGACAAATGAGAAATGGATTTCAGACACAATAAGGGCTGGAACGTCTGAGAAGAAGAAACTTGACAAATACACGTGAAGGAAATGGTGAGGATAATTATGGTGATAACGATAATACTGATTGTCGATGAACAGATATTAAAATGAGCACAGCAAGTGTTAAAACTTCCATAAAGACAACCCAAGGCCTAGCTTAAATCTGATCAGATCAGTTGACTGACTGACTGACTTTCTACCCCACCAGGACATCACACAAGCTATAAACACCCGATGACACAATGTGCCACTATGCGGATGAGGATCACCGTGGAGAGGTCCCAGAAACTGCGTTCAGACATTAAACCATATTTATGGCCGAGCTATATTGCGGTCCCTGGCAAAAGCCAGAGTAGGGCTTCAAATAACGAAAAATTTCATCCCAAAAATGACGGCAAGATTATAAGTATCAGATCAGTTCAGTAAACAACAAATTTCGAATTTAGCCAATCGTAATCATTTCTTTAAAACGGTTTTTAAAAACGATTTAAGTTCACAAACGATAACCTTTAAATGATTTGATGATTCGGCTGTGTGAAAAAAAAAGAAAGGGAGCGGGGAGAGATCTAGACCAATCGCCATCCGTGTTCGATGCTTCATTTGTGCAGAGCGAGGATACGTGTGCAAAGTCAGTAAACATACACAATTCAGCTGTATGTTTTCTGTCCCTGTCTTTATTTCTTTTTCATTTTTATTTTCACGCTGGCTGTCACAGATAGAATTTGGGCAGGTGAACTTGAATACGTCCTTTATTCTGCTTTCTTCTTCTTCTTCTTCTTCTTCTTTTTTTCTTCTTCTTCTTCTTCTTCTTCTTCTTCTTCTTCTTCTTCTTCTTCTTCTTCTTCTTCTTCTTCTTCTTCTTCTTCTTCTTCTTCTTCTTCTTCTTCTTCTTCTTCTTCTTCTTCTTCTTCTTCTTCTTCTTCTTCTTCTTCTCCTCCTCCTCCTCCTTCTCCTCCTCCTCCTCCTCATCGTACTCCTCCTCCTCCTCCTCTGTTATTAAGGCAGATTTCTTTGTCTTTTTCTTAGCTGTCATTAGCTGTAAACTCCGGTGGAGAGTTCTGTTTGTTCGTCCATTCCTAATCTTTGGTCTTGATCCAGAACTTGCATTTTGCATGCAAATCGGTTTTACGTAACTGACTTCTTTGTGTGCAGCCTGTTGGCTCCTTGCTTCTCAAATCAGATGCGCTCCGACTTTAAAGGAGACACATCTAAGTAGTCGAGTCCTACGACATGCTGTTTGTGGTGGGGGGGGGGGGGGTAGGGTTAGTGGGTCTGTTTCCTTTGTTCTTCAAAATGGAATCCGGAACCCACACGGGGATAGGGAGACATAAGGTTGTGCTTCTTGCTCTTTTGGTCGCCTCGACCATAGTGTCACATATCACTCCTGTCACGTGCCTGATATAAGGATTTCTCCTTCAGAACCAACAGCACTCAGAAATAATTATGTTGAGTCGTTTGGCTCGTATTGGTCTAAGGGATTCCCCGTGGCCAATATACGCTCAACTTATTTCTAGAGTAGGGCAACTCAAGTATTGGCACTACAAAATATCTCAGTATATGAATACAATATTCCTATGCACACTTGGCTGGACACCCCCACTACTTACTAAAGAAAGCCCCCAGGTTATGATAATTCATTATCATAACCATGTTAACACATATATTTAAGATTCATACACACACACATGCCAGACACTTAAAAAGGTGAAATAGTGACATCTAAGTCAGCCATGAAAATGAATGCATGTAATCAATACAACATAGACATATATATATATATATATATATATATATATATATATATATATATATATATATATATATATATATATATATATATATATATATATATATATTAGTGAAGTAGATGCCAGATCTCAATAGCTGGATTCCAGAATACAATGTCCAAAGTACAAAGATAACTACACAGTCAGAAGGTCCTGGAGATGACACATTGTCATCCTTGGGAAACATGGGAGCTGTGAGGTATATAGCAAAACATGGCATCAAACTGTCACTTATTCTCTTTCTCTCGTTGATGCTCCCTCAGCTCCTGATGATTCGACTGTCTTTGGTGACTCTGCCTCAACTGGATCAGATGGTGGAGAAGTACCTCACCATAAAGGACACAGTACTAGATAGGCACACAGCACTTTCTCCCACGAGTAATTTGCAGCACTGTCCCTGAGCTACACACATGCTCTGGCACTGTAGGCTGTTTGGGGTATATGGCACCCCATCTTGAGGAGGACAGTCTTCTCAATTGGTAGTTGGGTGATAATTAGTAGGTAATAGGTTGATTGATTGGGGGTTGGTTGGTGGGTGTTGGTTGGACTGTGATTCTTCTGCCCGCTCTTCACAAAGGTTTCATCCTGCCAAGAAATAACTCAGAATTAGTCATCACCAAGAGGGTAACATCTTGACAGAAAAGACAGAATAAGTATCAGTCACCATCTCACATCAGCCTACTCCACCTCTGCTCCCCTGTTTCATTCCTCAGAGTGCACTCTCCAGACCAGGAGACACTGTCTCCTATCATTCATCTGTCTGTTTAGTGCAAGAAATGGAAAGTCAGATATATAATGGAGATAGATAGACACTCTAACACATATATCAGTCTCTCTCCCCCCTCCCATCTGCACACAGACACCAATATTTACCGTCAGTACCTCTGTTCCCTACGACTCTCAAGCCAGTCCCACACATTCATTGATCTGGGTCACACACACTCACGCCTGGCCGACCAAGTCCTGACCTAAATTCTCTTTCCCCATTTGTATGCACAAACTTATGTTGTTAGTTTAATTAGTACACACTTGTAAGGTTATTAGTTTTATCAGTATGTGTGGGTTATTTAGGGCATAGGCTATTTAGTCTGTACAGAGGACGGTCTAAGTTCGAATCCGCTTCTCTAGCGATCAAGAACGGTCGAACTATGTGTGATCCCACAGCCGATACTGATCTCTCTACAGCAGTGACCACTTTAACAGACATCATTTTAGGTACTCGTAAACTATAATTAACTTACCCAAGCATAGGAAAAGTCCTAGGCGTCACAGACCGCCTTTTTTAAAATGAATTATACAGGCGTCGATGGGTACGTCTGAGTTCCAGGAGAGCCGGCAGAATAATACCGCTAAATTTCAATTCAGGCTTTGGTAAGAAGTAGTTCCTTGTATACATGAGCAAGGAGTAAATCGGTTTCTAAGAAACCTCAAATAACTTCAGTAATATTTATCCAATAGTTGCACATTTGAAAGTGACGTTAAGTCAAAGCAACTAGAAGATGTAGACATTATAATTTTGTCCGATAAAGGCATATATCGATATAAGGGACTATATACCTTCCCGGACGAGTCCAAGTTTGAATGTTGTGCCGATTACAGGTAAGTCAAGTTACCAGTCTTTAGGACTGATGTGTAATGGCTTATCATTCCACGACACATAGACACACTGCTGTTGTAGAGTTTATCTGATGTTGTCTTTCCATCTTGTACTTTGTCTACCTCGTGATCTACCTCCTTCTCGTATGGAGACGGTACCAGATTGATTCTTTGAGATTCGCAGTGAATATGGTCCTACATTTATATAAAGAGGAGACAGATTTTAAAAAAGGCACAATTTTTTTCACCCGTATTGCTTTGCATATAACACTGTACAGTGTACAGCATCTTGTCGGGCGCATTAATACAGAATTTTCATCACCATAAAATAAAGCAGAAAATATGAATTCTTTCAGCTGAGGTGCACTGACGAGATACACCAAAATATATTAGGTAATAAATTGCGCAATATATTGCTTCACACACACACACGCGCGCGCGCACGCGTGAGTATGTGTGTTTGTGAAGCAATATATTGCACAATTTATCACCCAATATATGCGTGTGTGTGTGTGTGTGTGTGTGTGTGTGTGTGTGTATGTGACATATCTTGATTGTTTGATACCTTGCTATGTCGATATGAAGTATAATTTACAGGAAAGTGCCCGTTGGTGCACTTCTTAAATGGGTATTCTCGGTGACTGTTATTCCCTCTGTCCGTGGCTTGCATGATTGGCCTCTTGTTCGCTGCCCACCTGGTCTGTCCATCATTGCTTGCTGTGGTATACTGTTTGCTGACATCGCCTTATATGGCCAAACCATTTCAACTGTTGTTATCTAATAAAATTCAGAGCTGCCGCTACCCCCCCCCCCCCCCCCCCCCCCCCCCAATCCCAATTCTCTTTCAGATTTCATCATTCTAGATCTTATTTTATTTCTGATTGTTATTTGTGAGCCATTCGTAGCAATCTCATTTCTGTTGTAATTGTTCTTTTCTCTTTTGCTGTGTGTCCAGGTCTGGAATTGTTGTGTGTGCATGTGATTGTGTGTGTACATAAAGGCTGTCCGGGAAAAAAAAGGCCATAGTGAATATGAAAGATGAACAGTTTGATAGATCATGGGGTAACTTGGCAGCTAAATAAAGATTAGATGGACATGTCTTGTGCATACGTGAGCAATTGTGACGTCTCTGTACCATTTAGCACGACCATTAAACGTCCTTGAGTGAGTACGTTGCATTTTAAATGGCTGCACAAGTGAATAAAGAACTTGCATCAAATTGTAGGTTTTAGCGTTCGTCTGCAGAATTTATTTGGATGATTCAGAAGGCTTTTGAGGACAATTCATCTCCAAAAAAAGTGGGGCACAAACGCTGAAGAGATGGACGAGAATCTATTGAACGCGTAATTTTTATGTCCGCAAAGTTTAAATTCATCGCGGGTAACCATTGATTTGAATAGGCCTACGATGCCAGATTTCTTCCACTAGGAGAGCTATATTTGTAAAACAATTGTAACCTATAGGCTACAGTATTGTCGCACCTGTGCCATTTTTTTTTTTAAACGTGTGTCTCCTTTTACTGTTTTATCAACTCCTAAATGTTTAGAATTTGGCACTACTTCCGAACTTTGATAGAATTTGAGATTTAGCAGACCTGGCTTCTCTTCTGGACAAATCGTAATCGATAAACTCGTTCACTCTCAAATTGACTTTTTCTGACAAGTCTGCTTCCTTTGATTCCTATTGTGTTGCGTGTCAACATATCTTTTATAGTTCAGTCAGGACGCTGCTGGCATTTTTGCCGTCTTTGTCTGTCTGTCTATCTGTATATCTGTCCATCTGTTAATTTGTCTCTCTAGCCGTCTATATGTATGTGTGTCTGTCTGTCTGTCTCTCTCTCTAGCTGTCTGTATGTCTGTCTATCCATCAATCTATCTCTATCCATCCACCCTTCTATCTATCCATCCATCCATCCATCCCTCTTTATGTCTGTCTGTCTAACTATTGTTCCTGCCCCACCCCCCCCCCCTTTCCTTTCCGATTCCCAATGTGATCCAATCTTTTGAAGTAGTCTCGAAGCTTCTGGCATCCCCGCTATTTTTGGCGCTCTCTCTCTCTCTCTCTCTCTCTCTCTCTCTCTCTCTCTCTCTCTCTCTCTCTCTCTGCCTCTCTCTGTCTCTTTCTCTGTCTCTGTCTGTCTCTCGCTGTCTCTCTCAGTTTCTCTGCCTGTCTCTCATTCCCTCTGTAATTGTGGCCCGGGGGGGGGGGGTGTATAACTTTATCTGTCTACCTACCTATTTATCAGTAATTCTGTATATCTTTGTATCCGTCTCTCTACATATTATTTCTATCTAATTCTCTATTTCTCTTCTTCGTCCCTTTTATAATTCTCCTTGCCTTCTGCCTCACCAACTTTCAGTGTCTCTGTGTAGCTTTCTTCTTTCTCGCTCTCTGTCTTTCCATGTATCTATTTCATTATTTCTCTGTCCTATTTTTTTTTAAATATGTGTGTATGTGTTTGCGCCCCACAGTTACAGTAGAAATTTTTAACAATGAATCAGAAGGAAACTAAATATAAATAACGTGATCAAAGCTAAATGTTTTGTCATGAAGTACCTGATATATTTAGGTCAAACCGGTTCGATATTTAAGAAAAACTATTACTGCACGAAATTTCTAGCCGAGTATCACGTGTCTTTAGCGTCAGCTATTTTCTCCTAGGCGACTTTAAAGAAGAAGAAAAGAACGTTGTCTAAGAAGAGCCTGGCGGAGAACGACTAAATTCATATTTCATGTACTTTAGGAACATCGACACTACCCAGATGAGAATAAAGAGCCCTTGCAGTTTAAACGAAACAAAATGGAAGGGGCGAATAAGGATGTCTGTTGGTTTAAGTATCGATACTGAGACATTGTCATGGAGACGAGTTTGATGTCCTCGTGAGGACGTGGGTCTTCACTTTAGAAGGAAAAGAAATACGCCAGGAAAGTGAATTGTTGATGTAGAATATTGTCAGTGGTTAGATATTTTGTGGAAGAAATTATTAATAAAGTTTATTTTATTTAGCAGAATTAGAATTGGTTTTTACATAAACCGTATCTTTTTTAGGTAATTTTATTTAATGACCTTTTTTTTATATGTTCTGTGTATGGAGGTAAGTAGATGTGTGTATTTTTTTCCCTGCCCTGTGCAAAATTAGTGTCTTGGTGAGGCTTCCAATAGAGCTAAGGTCGTAAATAAACTCCGCCATTTGTAAGTAAGCTTATCTGTGTTTAAGTAAGTTAGTTGCGTATCCTTTACAGGACGTTGCAGAACCAACCCTAACAGCCCCTGGCTGTTGTTTGGTTTCTCTAGGCAATTTACATTCAGTAGTTTGCCATTGCTTCCTGGACGGCCGGCTTTCTTGATACCACTGTCGAAACCAACGCAAGGCGCATTGCCCGCAGCTGGAATCGAACCTGGCATCCCGGCATTACGAAGCGAAATTAGTTGAATTAATTTTGCAGCTATAGTTGAATTCGGAATGAGGTGTGTGTGTACGTATGTGTGTGTCATATATAATTAATGATTGTGTATGCTCGTTGGGCCATTGTATTAGTCGTGTTTATTATGCTAATTATCCTTGTAGCATTTAACAAATCTTAGAAGTGATGAGGTCCTCAATAAACTTATATATTATTGGTTGAATTAGTTTTGCAGCTTTAGTTTTGTTTTATTCGGAATAAGGCATCCATATATATATATATATATATATATATATATATATATATATATATATATATATATATATATATATAATGAGTGTATGTGTCCCTTGGGGTCTTATATCATGTGTTTATTATGCTAATTGTCTATAATTATCCTTGTGACAATTATCAAATCTTAGAAGTGATATACAGCTGCAGTTCTGTATTGTTCACTCGTACTCTGCAAACTGCTTCAGGTATCCTAATGTCAACTTACAGTTACTGGAATTAAAAACTAGGATCTCACATGGTAAGCTGGTGTATTTTTGCAACGTGGGTAAAATAATTATTGTCTGCTATTTTTACAGTCTAACATCTTCAGTATGCACTTATGTTTTTCTTCTTCTACCACGTTAGCCGTCGGCTCTGTGGCTAAGTCGATGCGAACGCTTCGGAATGCCGGGATGCCGGGTTCGATCCCAGCTGCGAGCCTTGCGCCTTGCGTTGGTTTCGACAGTGGTATCAAGAAAGCCGACCGTCCAGCAAGCAATGGCAAACTACTGGACGTAAATATGCATAGAAAAATCACACAACAGCCAGGGGCTGTTGGGGTTGGTTCTGCAACGTCCTGTAAAGCATACGCAACTTACCTCAACCACGTTAGCCCCTGAAAGCTGATTAGCGCTTTCGTTTTCAATTAAGCTAAAGTTACAATATTAATATTGGTTCCTTTTCAGCTCTCTCTCTCTCTCTCTCTCTCTCTCTCTCTCTTCTCTCTCTTCTCTCTCTCTCTCTCTCTCTTTCTCTCTCTCTCTCTCTCTCCATCTCTGTCTGTCTCTCCAGATTTTGCATATATGAAAAATGGGTTTCCAAATGGTAACGGTATTTAGATGACATATATGGAATAGAGGATCTTCTGTATCAGAGTTGATTGAAAGTACACCAGACAGAAGATCGTGGTAGACAAGACTACCAAGGCCACACGGCGTGGACTTTGAGAAGAAGAAGATATGGAAAGACAGGTTCCAGTCCTCTGATCAGGCAAAAGTCGTCAGTGGTCTAAGTAAAATATTATTCAAGCTTGGGTGGATTTTTTTGGACAGGCTTTACCGTAAAGCAAAGTGATTTTATGTGTTCGTGTTTCAAATTAGGTCATTGTCTGTCTGTGTCGTATGCTGATGATGGGTTTGTAGCGCCGTTTCTTTTATCGTTTATGATTGTGGTTTTCTGAAGCTGACTAAGCAGTATTGGAGCCACCCTATGACTTTTATCCACTTTTGGAAAATCCGCCATCAACCAACTCAACGGCATTCCGTACGTCTGCTATAGATTCAAGCCATGACTTTGCCTTCTGATGGCCAGAAAACAGCAGCTCAGAAAACAATGACTTCAGACGTCAGTTTGGCTTTGAAAACGTCGAGTTGAAATTGGCTTGAAATTTAATTTTCTTGTTCACGATTTTATCAGTGGTATTTGCATATACAGAGTCTCCACGACTTATGACTGAGTCCCGTTTTGACTAACATGTCTAAGTGTAATTTATATTTTTCAACACAATTATTTTACTTAGTCAGGTTAAAACAAAATTGTGTGCAAAACACAAAGCTTCAATCGTTTTACGTTTAAGCATTGTACATAATGTGAAGGGTACATGGATAACATCAGATGGAAGATGCATTACTGAGATAAACATAATAGGACGGCAAAAACTGCATTTTATAGAATAAAGAACATCTTATGCGAAAAATATCTCTTGTCATTAAATGTTAGAAAAAGAATTCTTCCTTGCTACATACATCCAGTTTTAACGTATGGCTGTGAGTCCTAGACAATCGGTAGGCAGGCCAAACAATTTCTTGAGGCCTCAAAGATATGGTTTTACAGAAGAATGCTTAAATTACCTGGACAGCCAAAAAGAGCAACCAGGAAGTTTTGAAAGAGACAGGAACCCGAAGACAACTTATTACAGACATCAGAAGGAGTCATCATATTTCGGCCATGTAATGAGAAGAGGTGAAATGGAACACATTGTGACCACTGGAAAGATCTGTGAAAGGAAGGATAGAGGAAGACAACGAGAGAAGATTCTTGACAGTCTTGTTGCATGGCATGGAGGTGTGTCAGCACACGAAGTGATACATGCTGCAGGAGATCGCTGATTGTGGAGAGGCGTGATCGCCCACGCCATTCGGCAAGGCACCTGATGATTACTTCATGTGAAAATTACACAGTATGTACTCTTGCCTTATTTCTGGAAACTCGTTTTAACTTACCATTTTTTTTTTTTTTTTAAGCAGTCAAGGTCCCTTTTCTACGCCTTTTGGCGTATAGGGTATATAGGGCTAGACCTATATTTTTCTAGACCAATCACTTTTCACTGTAACTGTCTTTATTTACTTTCTGTGGTCATCAGTGCGGATAATCATAAATCCCTGAGGTCGTAAGTCGAGAAGTGTAATGTTCAATACGGCGACGGTTTTATGTGTGATTCCGCTGCAAGGTGGCGACCTGTAATAGGTCTCTCGGTATTGTAGTATCGATACCACCATATGACAGTCTCGTCTCCTATCACTTTGGCCCCGAGCGTTTCCTTATTCCAATCAGAAGCTTATCGATCTGGCCCAGTGATACACACACGCGATCTAATTCTCTCTCTCTCTCTCTCTCTCTCTCTCTCTCTCTCTCTCTCTCTCTCTCTCTCTCTCTCTCTCTCTCTCTCTCTCTCTTTTGCCATATCTGCCAGTCTGTCTATCTGTCTGTCTCTCTTTCTGTATCCCTCTCTCTTTCTGTATCTCTCTCTTTCTCTCTCTCTCTCTCTCTCTCTCTGTCTCTCTCTCTCGTTATCACTTAAGATATTTCATATCTCTGTTTATAATCATTTTTCTTCCTTCACTCACATAACTTTGTAAGTCACACTTTCCGCATTTTTCCTCTTTCATTCTCACCCGCCATGTACCTTGCCTATACACCTATACATACATACACACACTCACACATACATACACATACATACATACACACACACACATACATACATACACACATACATACATACATACATACATACATACATACATACATACATACATACATACATACATACATACATACATACATACATACATACATACATACATACATACATACATACGTTAATTACATTATATACATACGTATCGCTCCCTCGTAGCCCGGCTCTGTAGCGTAGTTGGTTTAACCTGAATTCGCAGTGACCGGGTGACGAACTCCTTGTGGTCCGGGTTCACAAGATTCACGGTATCTATCATTGAATCAAGGCCGAAAGGTTGCGATTTCCATAGTACCGAGCCAAAGAGTTAACAACTCATGGTTTCTGGATATTGGAGAGAGAAAAGTCGCTCCCTCGTGCTGCCATTCGTCAAGAAGAAGAGACTACTGTATACGTAAATTATTGATCGTTAGCACAGCCAGCAGGTGCATAAGGTGGTTGTACAACAGTTTCTGACAGTAATAAACACCGGCGAGAGATGTTTGAGAATGGCTGCGAATAAAACCAGAAGAGATCGAGTGAGAAACGATGTGATTACAAGAACTATTGGAACCATACCCATCGTTAAATTTATTGAGAAGCAAAGAATGAAATGGTTTGGTCACCTAATGAGAATGGAACCAACGATGCCAGCATCAAGAGCATACAACATGAAAATCGAAACACCAAGAGGCAGGGGAAGACCAAGAAGAATATGGATTGAAGGAGTCACGGACAACTTGAGACTTCATAACATCACGGCATATGAAGCGACTGAGCGCGCCCTGGCTCGGTTGCCGATCATCTGATAGACTGCGACGCCTAGCGGCACAAGCAGATTTTGACAAAAGAAGAGAGATAGCAGCAAAGGTGGTCATTTTCTTTAATCAAATCTTGTTATTCATTGCGCATGTCTAAATTGAGCATAGACACCAAATCACGCCTTGTCACGCCCTCCATGGGAGATGCATTTCTTGATTTATAAGGTTTTCCAAGTCTCCAGACCAACGCAGACCCGCGTATTTGCCTCTCTTTACGTGGTTGAAATGACTATTCTGTGCGGCCCTTATATCCACTGGTTTAAAATGTGTTTTTAGAGGATTTATAACTAACCTAGCATCCCTCCATTAATGTCGCTGCAGTGTGAACAGATGGACCCAGTTCCTTGTCTCGGTGAGATAACTTCATCTACCTGCTGTTTCTTCCACTGGGCCAGGGATTTTATGTGCGCTGAGGAGTTCAGTCACCTCAGACACCTTTTACGCTGATTAGCTCTTGGCACGCTGGCTGGGGACATATCTGACCACGACCGGCTGTAGAAAGCTGAAGGAAGTCGTTTTCTGACCAAATGTCTTCTGCATTGACCAGACATATTGATTTATGTGTCATTTCCTACGCCAGGCAGGATGTGCGCCAAGACCACTGCTGTATGGGGCAGTCTGCATGTGGTCCTCGTGGGCGAGTGTATTCAAGGAGTCTGAATGTCCCCTCCCCGGAGGGTACAGAAAAAGACACAGTGTGCGTGCAGGAAATGACTAGTATTTTTTTTTTTTTTTACCTTTGGGTTTCTAGATATTTTGGGGCCTATTGAAGGAGTGTCGGGTTAAGTCAGGCTTAGTCTTGGTCGAATGGCCGTGTACTGAAGTGCACAGTTGGTTCCTCGTCAGCTTGCTGGGTCATTTAGAGGTTTATGTGACACAGGCTGAAATCCTGGCAGTCGTTAGGTGTCCTGTTCGCTTACGGTCGGAATCTTTTGTGTTCGTCCCTGAAAGAATGGGTAGTTTACTTGATTGTAACATCGTGATAAGAAAGCAGTAGGGAAATATTTAATGAACGAAATAAAAAAAATAACGAAAGAAAGGTGGATACCGAAATAAAACCAAAAAAGCAAATAATACCCATGAGATATATGAACGAAAAAATGATGGAAGACACGCATTGCTGCTGTCTCCGAAAGCATCTGATCGTCACACGCATAGATCGATCGACCTCTTCAAGATATGAGCAGCTGTAAAATAAATGCCGGCTGATAACGCTGCTGTTTGGAGGAGGGATGGTTTAGTTTAGGGAAAGTACTTAAATATGAGAACTCGCTACAAGCATTTGTGCTCGACTACACAGTAAAACGGCGTCCGTGGCTTAAACGTTGCCTGTCCGACTCGTAGTTCCAACGTACCGCCATGGAAACCCACTGCTGGCTGCGTGGATTTTTATCGTGGTATGGGGTGTCGCAGGTCGACCCAGCCTAAAATTGGCACTAGGGTGGTTGTTCTGGGAAAGTAAAGACGGTCGGCGTGATGCTGTCCACATTACCCACCTAGTGCCGATTGGTCTGTAAAAATATGGGTGCTCTTCCCATATGCCCTATGCGCCTTAGACGTGAAAATGGATCTTTACTTTTACACAGTAAATCTATGCTTGCTCGTCTTTCTATTGATTCCACCAGAAATGAGTTCACTGAGTATTATAAAATTATATTACCAAACTGATGCAATTTCTTTTCCCGCCTCTTGTAGAAAGGACTGTATCGCTGGTAGAATATTTAATCTTCTCCTCAGGGTCGATACTGAATGTCATACCTCTCGATCCTTCTTTCCAGCGCCCTCCTCTTCTTCATCTCCACTTTTCCTGGTGGAAAACGCCGACGGTGTCCTCGCGCGTTGGTCATTCCAGACGGTGACAGTTGAGCGTGGAACGACGTGGGGACACGGCGTAGAGAGAGAAGTGGCGAAAGCAGTGGAGCTTTTGTCATTGCAGTAGTTGTGCTACTAGTGCTTCTTGTAAATGTGCAGTACGTTCTGTATCACCGAGTGTTATTCTCACACTTTGACAAGGATCTATGTATTCTACAAGGCGCCGAGCTTAACAGTTTGTTAAATACTCCTTAACGAATCCTTACTTGATTTCGTTAATTGCTGTACGAGTCAGATATATATATATATATATATATATATATATATATATATATATATATATATATATATATATATATATATATATATATATATAAATATATATATATATATATATATATATATTCCTCAGTGTTACCTCTTTTGGCGATTTTCAAATTGTCACCTGTTGATTGCCCCGTTGAAAAATGACGCTATTAGTGTATATATTATTTTTAATAGTGATTCGGTTTCATGACGTCGAGCTAACTGTGTGTTAATGTCTTTGTTGATCTTCACGTTAATGTGATGTCTACTTGCTGAGCGGGCCAGGTATACTGCTTTTTTTTTTCTACCAGGTGTCGTCTCTTATAGTGGTGATCAAATTTTCACCTGTTGATTGCCTCCGTGAGAGATAACTTGTATTCGTTTTGATAATCATTTCGTTTCTTCGGCGATTTGCGGTTTTCAGGACTTGCCGAACTTTTGAAAGCAGCCTTGTCTATTAAGGACCTGCCGAACTTTTGAAAGCAGCCTAGTCTATTCAGGACCTGCCGAACTTTTGAAAGCAGCCTAGTCTATTCAGGACCTGCCGAACTTTTGAAAGCAGCCTAGTCTTTTCAGGACCTGCCTAACTTTTGAAAGCAGCCTAGTCTGCTAACTTTTGAAAGCAGCCTAGTCTATTCAGGACCTGCCGAACTTTTGAAAGCAGCCTAGTCTATTCAGGACCTGCCGAACTTTTGAAAGCAGCCTAGTCTATTCAGGACCTGCCGAACTTTTGAAAGCAGCCTAGTCTATTCAGGACCTGCCTAACTTTTGAAAGCAGCCTAGTCTGCCTAACTTTTGAAAGCAGCCTAGTCTATCCAGGACCTGCCGAACTTTTGAAAGCAGCCTTGTCTATTCAGGACCTGCCGAACTTTTGAAAGCAGCCTAGTCTATTCGGGACCTGCCGAACTTTTGAAAGCAACCTAGTCTTTTCAGGACTTGCCTAACTTTTGAAAGCAGCCTAGTCTATTCAGGACTTACCGACCTTTTGAAAGCAGCCTAGTCTATTCAGGACTTACCGACCTTTTGAAAGCCGCTTAGTCTATTCAAGACTTACCGTCGAAAACTGCTTTGTCTATTCAGGACTTACCGACCTTTTTAGAGAAGCTGAGTCTATTCTATAAAGTTTAAGCCGTAAGCTTGTCACTCTGGTCGTGAAGAGGTAGTCGGCTAATTTGCGAGCGACAAATATAACACCAAATCTCACATTACCCGTTGCAAAGTCACCATTTAGTCTTGTCTGAACGGCCGATAAAGTGCAGCAGGGGATGTCCGAGGCCTGACGTCATGAACCAGGTCGGCCCAGCTTCCCAGATTGTCTAGGAAGTTAATGGGCCGAAACAATCGTCGACGAGGGACCTTTCTACTGATGATCGGTGGACTCCTGCTATGCATGCTCCCTTGCTGAGTTCTTCCTAGTATTATTCTGTAGATCTACAAAGTTGATGACTGGGTATCCTTGCACGATTTCATTTAGACGTTTGTCTCGCGATCTCAAGTTTCCGACATCATCCGGTTATTTGATAGTACAGGTCTTTATGAGATTTCCGAAGGACGTTGCTGGAGCTGCGGAGTCTATGCGGTGCTCTCGATGGGTGAAAATGTGTTTCTGTGGAGAATGAAAAGAAATAAAGAACAATGTGTTTGCATATTCACATACATTTTGTTACATAATCATCTAAAAGGTCTGTTACACACACACACACACACACACACACACACACACAAACACACACACACACACACACATATATATATATATAAGGAACATTTCATTCAAAATATATTGAAAGTTAATTGTATTTGCTGTGGGGGGGGGGGGGGGGATTTTATTATGGCCTTTACAGATTACGAGGCTCTAGCTTATTTAGTTTCTACTAATTCCGGCACTGCCTCCTACCTAAAACCCATCCTAGTAGACTTGATGTACAGGATAGATATATTCTGGGACATCCGATCCATTTTTCTATAATCATACTAAAATAAAATGTAAGGGTGACGCATTAGTTCAGACAAATGCGCTTACTTTCAAAACGCGCTCACCCCCCCCCCCCCCCCCCCAACCACCGAAAGCTTCTCTCCTCTCACCTGAAACCTCCCCCCCCCCCCCCCCACCCCCCTTTTTCTTCTCTGCCACCCTTACCCCCTCTCCCATCAATAGGTGTAGGGGACAACTGGCGTTGTACACACCCTAAGAGTTACAGTGAATCGCTGTGATTTCTGACAGTTGAGGAAGTTTCGTGCAGACAGGTAATTACTTGTTCATTTAGCCAGACTGAGCAAATGACGGTGTTTACGGCTTTTTTCCTTTGCCGTCCTCGTGTTGCCTCGTCTGCAGACGGAAATGAAACTATATGGTGTCAGGTATTAAGCATAAGACACACGCGATACAATGTAGAAAACATACACCACGTTGACACGGGTATCATTCACACTCAGGGTGCCACAGAGGGGTGGAGAGGGCCCAGCCTGATATAGGGGGCGAAGGATTAATTGTACAAACGTAGACCCTAACTGATAGTGTGGACACCTAATTTGTTGTGTGGACCCAGCGTGGTAATGTGGGTATGTCATTACTACATTTATTTTACCACTAGCTGCACCCGGCCACGCGTTGCTGTGGCCCAAAATGGTGAAATGGAGAGGAAAGAAAATAGCTCTCAGCTAACAGTGTCTGTCATATCAACCCTCCTGTCCCCTCGACTTAATCATATCTCCCTCTCCGAAAGATTGAAAAATCATCCATGGCGAAACTATTAAAAATAGAAATAGTTAGGAAATGAGAACTTTAATATAATATTTTAAGCTCTCTCAGCTAACTGTGTTTGGCATAACCCCCCCCCCCCCCCCCACCCCACCCCACCCAACACCAGTCATATCTCCCTCTACGAAGGATTGAAAAATCATCACCTGGCGAAATTATTAAAATAGAAATAGTTAAGAAAAGAGAACTTTAAAATAATAGTTTAAGCTCTCTTAGCTAACTGTGTCTGGCATAAACCCAACCCCCCCCCCCCCCCAATAATGTAATCCTCTCCGAAGGATGGGAAAGTCACCATGTGACGAAATATTTTAACTAAATTGAGCTTGGCATCTGTGTCCACCCTGACGTAAATAGGTAGCATTAACTTGTACTTAGAAGTAAATGTAGCCAGTGTAACAGCTACCACATCACCCATCCAGTACCAGTACCACTGCAACCACTACCACCATCGCAAAAACAACAACAACAACAACTGTCACTACAGTCTGTGTAGGTCGGTGTAGAAAAGAGAAGTTAGCGCCGCATGCTGTCACCACGGACTATTTAATTTTGCCTCCGACATAGGAGAAAAAACGTCATCACGTTACCAGTGATGGAACCCACAGTAAAAAGTACGCTATACTCACGAAAAGCGGAGAAAAATACCCGGCACCCGTCATCTCTCCCTCTCCGAAGGAACGATTTTTAACTTACTTTGGCTTCCGTGTCCACCCAAACTAAACTGGACTGTAAGCCATCTTAGTTAACAGTTTCTGACATCGCCGAATAGTTTGTGATCGAGAAGCATCGCGGGTAGGCTAATTAGGACTTAACTGAAATCGGATGTCTGTGGGCGAAAGACGCAGATATCGCAGCCTAGCTGTAAACCACAACACAACGTGGCAACCACCCTTTTAAGGGAAAAAGAACAATTATCACCCAGCGGGGAATCGAACACTGGTCACCCGCGTGAAGGAATACTTACAACTCTACTACCGAAGACTAAGAGTTTAGGTCAGATATCGCAGCCTAGCTGTAAGCCACAACACAACGTGCCAACGGCCCTCTCGAGGGCGAACGAAGATTACCCGTGACATGACTATTGAACTTCACGTCGCCGCTGTCGCAGGCTAGCTGTAAACCCCAAAACCGAAAAGAGGCGTAGAAGATATCGCAGCCTAGCTATAAACCACAACACAACGTGCCAGCCGACCAGTTAAGGGCTAAAAAAATTATATCACCTAGCGGGGAATCGAACGTGGGTCACCCGCATAATAGGCAGAATAGTTACAACTACGCTACCAATCACTCAAGCAGATAGTAGAAATGAAATTATATAGGAACGCAAAGTTCAATAAAAGCTCAGCATCCAAAAATGGCCAATCAACTAAAAACAAATCAAATAATGATTTGACCGTCTTAGTTAATAGTTTCTGACATCGCCGAATAGTTTGTGATCGAGAAGCATCGCGGGTAGGCTAATTAGGACTTAACTGAAATCGGATGTCTGTGGGCGAAAGACGCAGATATCGCAGCCTAGCTGTAAACCACAACACAACGTGGCAACCACCCTTTTAAGGGAAAAAGAACAATTATCACCCAGCGGGGAATCGAACACTGGTCACCCGCGTGAAGGAATACTTACAACTCTACTACCGAAGACTAAGAGTTTAGGTCAGATATCGCAGCCTAGCTGTAAGCCACAACACAACGTGCCAACGGCCCTCTCGAGGGCGAACGAAGATTACCCGTGACATGACTATTGAACTTCACGTCGCCGCTGTCGCAGGCTAGCTGTAAACCCCAAAACCGAAAAGAGGCGTAGAAGATATCGCAGCCTAGCTATAAACCACAACACAACGTGCCAGCCGACCAGTTAAGGGCTAAAAAAATTATATCACCTAGCGGGGAATCGAACGTGGGTCACCCGCATAATAGGCAGAATAGTTACAACTACGCTACCAATCACTCAAGCAGATAGTAGAAATGAAATTATATAGGAACGCAAAGTTCAATAAAAGCTCAGCATCCAAAAATGGCCAATCAACTAAAAACAAATCAAATAATGATTTGACCGTTGCTGGAGCTACGTCGTTCGTGGTTTGTGCGATTTTCTGACAAAAAATTACGCTTTGAGTCAAAAGCAACGTTGTGTGAAAATCTGAAAGCAATCGGTTCAGTAGTTTCCGAGTCTATAGTTAACAAACTCAGAAAATTAACATTGTTATTAATTTAGATTTGTGTGATGTAGAAGGGGGTATGTTGGTTGGGGGGAGGGGGGGTGGGGTCATTAAGTCTTTGGATTTCAGGACGTATGGCTGGTGCAGTCACAACAGACGTTGCATGTTAGAATTTTTTTTTTCCACCGACAGAATTGGAAGGGGAAAAAATCTACATCCTTACCGAGAATAATGGAGGTACATATTTAATTTGCCAAAGTGTGGACCCAGCCTTGTAGAGACACGACTATGTCGGCAAGCCGGTGAAGTAACAGCTAACTGCCCTCACTCTCTTTGGCACCTTGGGCTTGTATGATACCTTTGTGTGTTTATGCGTTCCACATCACGCAATGCGGTTTCATTTCCGTCTGCACACGAGGGTACAGGAGGTCGACAGAGAAAATAGCCATAAACAGTCGTCTGCTCAGCTCTTGCTGACCGAACAATTAGTTATGTGTCTGCACGAAACTAGGTCCTATTCACGCTTCCCGGTCCAAGATGAGTGAATTCCCTTGCCATTGATGTTTCCTCGAGTTGTAGGACCTCTTCTGTGTTGCAGGGGGTTATTATATGGCTTGTTTGGCGTTCGCTCGGCGTATATAATGCTTTTGGGAGGTTGTGTTGTCGTGAATATGTTCCAGGCGCCTGTATACAAGTAAGAAGTACTGCAGGAGGAAGCGACGATTCTTGAGTATCGAAACTGGGATGTTTTTGTATTTCTACTTTCGTTGGCGGGGACTTTCCTACGATAGAGAGAAAACAGTTACAATGTTAGTAGGAATAGATAAATATCGCTGTTTCCATACTCCCAGAACGTCGCGCAGGTAGCAGAAATTGAAAATAATCACCCAAGCGAGTGGTGAGAAGACGAGAAAAGAGGAAACAGTAAAACCGTTGACAATAAGGAAAACATGACACCCCCGCAAAATAGGACAGGTTCTACGACCTGAGGAGGCATGAATAGCAAGGGAAGTGACTCTCATGCTGGGCTCGGAAACGTGAATAGGATCCGAAACTCGTTCTGGACAGTGAGAAATCACATGGGTCCTAGCTAAGTGTCAAAGCGTTTACCGAACATGATATGGGGTATGAACATGGTATGGGATAATTGTCAAAGAGTGGACCGAGCAAGATAAATTGTGTACCGGTAAGGAGGAAGACGTAGCTGATTTTACTTTCTTTATTCAGTATAGAATGAGGACCTAATACTTCACATAGTTACTACAGTGTGTTAGATGCCTCAGGCGTATATACACATGGGCTTTTTATCACATCAAAGAATCCATCATGGGGTTTGTATATGGCACATGAATATGGAAAAAGGGGGGGGGGGGTAGTAGACATACTCAACAGTAGGTATTTTCAACAGTACATCTATACAACAGAATTTAAATATAGCAGTCAACCCGTACAACAGCAGACATACACAGCATTGGTGAGTACAACATTACACATGCACACCAGTGTACCTATAGAAGAACAGATCTATAGAACATAAGGTATTCTTGCTTCCTGCTTCTTCTTCTTCTTCTTCTTCTTCTTCTTCTTCTTCTTCTTCTTCTTCTTCTTCTTCTTCTTCTTCTTCTTCTTCTTCTTCTTCTTCTTCTTCTTCTTCTGTTTCTTCTTCTTCTTCCCTTCTCTCAAACCTTCTTCTCCCTTTGAGGTTCATTGCTGCAGATACCAGCCGCCTTCACTCATCTCTCTGACTAGCCTTTTCTTTCCAGTTGGTGACACCGAGTGTTTGCAGGTCTGTCTGGATATTATCTCTCCATCGTTTTCATAGCCTGCCTCAAACATTCAGCTCCCTTGTGTGTACAGTTTTTACCTCTCTGTCACTTTACATTCTCTCAATATGCTCGAGCCATAGATCTCATGATGCCAGTGATCAATTGTGATTGAAACAGATTTTGAATTTCGTTGTTGCTTTTCACTCTCCGCTGTCTGCATCTTTGATGGGTCCAAAGGTTCGTCACAATGCTCTGTTTTCTTCGAAGTGTGTATTCTTGCGCACGTAAAACAAATCCCTTGGAAGTTGGAAATCGAAAAGAGTACCCTAACGGCGCTACCCGGGCAACAATTAAGAGTTAAAAATCTACCCAAAGTATTTCATGGATCCTCGTCAGTACAGCGGAGTTTGTGCACTACACTGATAAACTTCAGATTCTGGCTTGAGTTAGAAGTAGAACGCAGCACTTATGGGTTTCACCCCTGTGCCATGATGCTGATCCGTCGAATAAACAATTAATAAATGTGTACAATAGAATACCTATACAACAGTAGATCTTCACACCAGTAGATCTATAGGACACTGTACCTAATCTATTTTTTTTTAATTTTTTTTTTATTTCGCCTCATCTTGGGAACCCCCGAGATTTCATTTGGTGTTCCTGAAAAGTCCAATAGTATAGGGGTGCTAGGTTGTTAAATGAACACCAACTAACACTAACCCCCCCCCCCCCCCCCCACCCCATAATAGTGGACTTTCTCGTGAACTCCATGATATCTCGGAGTTATCCAGATGGGGTGAAATAAAAGAAGAAAAAAAACGAAGATTGGGTCTATGCAAAAGAAAACCTGTACAACATTAGACTTACGCAACAGTACCCAAGCAATAATAGATCTATAGAGAAGGAAACTCGGCCACGCTGTGCCATTCATTACTGCTTATAAAATGGTGTGAAAACCCTTCTAGTCCTTTGAGGGTAAATCCACCACATATTTTATATCTGCGTTTTATTGAATCAATGAGTTTTTTTTTTTTTTCATAAACATATGTCGATTCTCCCATCCACTGTTTATATCGCAATTCTCCATAGCTGCAACGTTGTCACTCAGTCATTGGAGACGCGCGTTACTGATTGATAAGACAATTACGATCCATTAGGTTTTCACTGTTTAAAGCCGTGATTCGCTGACATTCAAATAGCAGATGCTGTCTTTGGCGTGTGAAGTGATTTTGATTTGCTAGCGATTGTGGGGTGTTTTACAAGTTGTTTTCCTCGCTTACTTTTCCTCAGCTAAAAAAAAAATGCCAGTGCTTAATCATAAAAGTTACAACTGTATACAAACAACTTCCTTACTTACTTACTAACTTATTTAGTCGCTCCTCTTCTACCTTGGGGTGTAGAGGAGAGGTCTGGTTCCCTGGTTCTTAGCCTCCCATGCTTGCCGTGGTGGCCGATTTTCTCCCATTCTGCATACATGTCCAAACCATCGTAACTGTGACTGATCCACTCGGGTTTGTAAAGACTAGGTATCAAGGTATTAACGTATTGTCTGATTGCGGACTTTGTCCCTTCTTGTCACTTGGACCACCTTTCTCAGATATCTCATTTCTGACAAAGAACTTCCTATGAAATGATATGTTTGAGAAAGGCTGCGGACAAAATCAGAAGAGAGTGTATGAGAAGTGAAGAGAATAGAGTTGTTGAAACATACTCATCGTTAAATTCATTGAAGGGGGGTGGGGGGGGAGACTTAATTACGTCGACCACCTGGTGAAGATGAACTCAACTGTGCCAGCAGCCAAAGAGTAATCTTGGTAATCTTAGTTTCAGCTTCACAGCAAACGGGTCACCCCATAGTTGCTCCAGTCTTGTGCCAACGAAAAACACACAGAATGTTCATCACAGTCCCTTGCGGAAAGATTGACAGACTGCTGTGTCAGCATGTGCACTAGCATACACACGCATTAAAAGCATACGGTAGCCATGGGAAGTGCTAACACAAACAGTCCGACATTAGAAATGCAGTTCCTCATCGACGGCAGCAGAAGTTACCAACAGATTAGCAGTTTACACACGCGATCAATATTATTGACATAACGGCACCACCAATGTTGCGACGACAGGCAACGCGCCATTTTCTGAATCTACAATTCACAATACAACGTTGGTCAAAATCGAAAAACATTTCAGATGAAATCCGCAGCTCAGAGGGTCTCAGCATGCACTCAGCTCAGGAGCTGGGCGACCAAACTATATCCTTTCAGTCACCAAATGGATCAAAAATGCAACGGCCACCGTCTGGCAGAAGCAAAAAAATTGCCTCGACGCGAAACGATGGCAGTGCCTAACGTCCAGTTTGACCGAAAGGGTGTGAGAGGGCGGCGTGGAAGACGATTGGTTTTGGGAGTCACCAATAACCTGAAACTTTACAACCTACCCGGCAACCGAGAGCGCCCCTGTTACTTACCATCTGTTAAACTTCTCTATCTAGTGGCACAAAATAGATATTGACAAAACAAACCAAAGCTACCCTAAACCCTTCCAGGGTTTAACCTTTGTGTTCTGATCCAAGTCTTAGCAACACACATGACACCAAGCGTCTTGTGAAACTGGCAGAAAGGCTCTGAGAATTGTCAGTTGTTGTCGGTCGCTGGGAAACGAATTATTTTCTTTCGGCTTTTGTATTCTTATCTTTCGTTGTTCAGCTTTATAACCAAATCTTTGCAGCTGATACATAATTTCTTTCTGTAGTCCTTTCCTTAAGTCTTGCCCTCAAACTTTAATAGATATTTCTGAAACTTCTGTACTCATCAATACGAATTGTTGCACGTGATCTTAGATTTCCAAGGTCCTTATGATTTCATAATTTACATTTGCACAGGTGCTGCTTTTTGGGAAGGTGGGAGGGGGGGGGGATACAGCGGCATTTTTTTTTTTTTTTTTTTTTGGTCGGATTAATAATTTGTGTATCTATTTTTTAAAAAGTGATATACAGCAATTGACACAAATAGTTAACTTTTTTTTATGAGCCAGCCAACAAGTATTATTGCAGTGCATTGGCATCTACTTCAGTATTCATAATAAGCACGCCTAAGTTTGTCGCACGAATTACCTTCAAAACAGGGACAGTTTGGTGTTTTGCTAACTTCAAATTCATATTTTCACAATTTTTGCTTACTTCGCCCTAATCGATACCATTTACTGTAAAAATGTTAATTGTATGCTTTGAATCGGTGTCTGGGTTGTGTGTGTGTGTTTTTTTTTTTTTTTCGATACAAATGAGGCAAAATAACAAAAATAGATATTTGTTAACATAACGGCGTCATGATTAGTAACAGGTCGCATGCCAGATTTGAGCAATGTACACAGAACTGTTACTGAGTTACAGATTTTTTAAGTTGGGCACTTCTTTTAAAAGGGACTATAATATGCTGGCTGTCTATAAAGCTTCCACATAATTCGATTTTTAAAGTTGGGCTCGTATTTTGGAATGGACCATAATATTGTGGCTGTCTATAAAACTTTCGCATAATTAGAATTTTTAAAGTTAGGCACGACTGTGGGAACGAATTCTAATATGCTGGCTGTCTATAAAGCTTCCACATAATTAGATTTTTTAAGTTAGGCACGACTGTGGGAACGAATTCTAATATGCTGGCTGTCTATAAAGCTTCCACATAATTAGATTTTCAAAGTTAGGCACGACTTTGGGAACGAACTCTAATATGCTGGCTGTCTATAAAGCTTCCACATAATTAGATTTTTAAAGTTGGGCACGACTTTGGGAACGAACTCTAATATGCTGGCTGTCTATAAAGCTCAGTATGTATATGGGACGTTGAGTTTATTTTACCCACAGATCACTTGACCTAGAAAGTTTGCTCTTGTATCGTTTTCATACGTCTAGAATGCACGGAAGCCTTGCCAAAAGCATTGTTTTCTGAATGCACTTGCATCCAGAACTCTTCTTGATTTCCTTCGCGATATTCTTCAAACTGCTGTCTTCGCAGATCTCAAGCAGACTTAGAAATTTTCTTGAATATTGCCGCGGCACCCATTTTGAAAACAGCTGAGCTACGCAACTCAAGAGTTCCTACTCTTGAGAGGGTATTACATAATAATGGCCACGCCACTCAGAGTTCCTACACTTAAGAGGGTATCGCATGATACTGGAAATGCCACTCAGAGTGCTCACACTTGAGAGGGTATTACATGATACTGGCCACGCCACTCAGAGTGCTCACACTTGAGATGGTATTACATGATACTGGCCACGCCACTCAGAGTGCTCACACTTGAGAGGGTATCTCATGATACTGGCCACGCCACTCAGAGTGCTCACACTTGAGAGGGTATCTCATGATACTGGCCACGCCACTCAGAGTGCTCACACTTGAGAGGGTATCTCATGATACTGGCCACGCCACTCAGAGTGCTCACACTTGAGAGGGTATTACATGATACTGGCCACGCCACTCAGAGTGCTCACACTTGAGAGGGTATCTCATGATACTGGAAATGGCACTCAGAGTGCTCACACTTGAGAGGGTATTACATGATACTGGCCACGCCACTCAGAGTGCTCACACTTGAGAGGGTATTACATGATACTGGCCACGCCACTCAGAGTGCTCACACTTGAGAGGGTATCTCATGATACTGGAGAGGCCACTCAGTGTTCTTACATTTGAGGGGGTATTACATGATAATGACCACGCCACTCAGATTTCTTACACTTGAGAGGGTATCACATGATAATGGCCACGCCACTCAGAGTTCTTACACCGGAGAGGGTATCTCATGATACTGACCACGCCATTCAGAGTTCTATTTTATCTGTGTATAAACATGTGTCTAGCAGCGTATAGCCTCTGTTGCCTTGCGTGAAAATGGCTGCTTACTTTACTTATTGTTTATTGTCGAGACCTTTCCCTCCTTCCAACTAGTGTTTTATATGCTTTATGGAGACATGCCCCCCCCCCTCCCTTTTCCCCCGCATGGGTTCCAAGGCCCTATTGGGGAAGACAAGAATAGACCCACTGCTTCACCCCTTTCTCTCCAACCAGCATGTCGTAATAGTCGACTAACTCAGGGCTTCATACAAAGTCGCAAATGCGCGTGTCTGAGAGGCAATGGACTAGCAGTCTGTATACAGTGAAGTCAGATCTTTTATACGGATGTGCACGCAACAGTCAGGTTCTGACTAAAGTCAAGAGGTGGACAAACAACCAGAACTTTGCGCCGGATTAGTTAGTTAGGTAGTAAGTTGGGTCGTTAGTTAGTTAGTTATTTGGTTGGTTGGTTAGTTAGTTAGTTAGTTAGTTAGTTAGTTAGTTAGTTAGTTAGTTAGTTAGTTAGTTAGTTAGTTAGTTAGTTAGTTAGTTAGTTGGGTTACCATCATTGCACTCCAGACATGTCCATAGGTGCTCAGATTCCCCCCCCCCCTCCTCAGTGTGAACTCCAGAGTCCGGTTGCTAATAGTACCAGTTCTGTGTTGATTAACAAGTCCTCTGGCGTGCGTCTCTTTTTTCTGTGCCTATCTTAACTTCCAAGTCTATCATTCTGGCGAGTGATGTGGATTCAGCGTCCCCCCAAAATCGTCCACCCTTTCTATTTCTCAGAGGTCAATAATAATATCAGCATGGTCCCTAGGGTTTTTACGCTGAAATTTACAGCCAGTGAACGCGAAGAAGAAGAAGAGGGCAACCCATGACGATACCAAATATGGCCAGAGATAAAGTCCCTCCTCCTGTCCATATCGTAATCGAGAAACCAAACAAAAATGTCAAACTTAGACCTCTTTCAGCTGCCCGAAGGCCTGCTTTATCGATGACGGTTTCTTTGCTATCTGATTCATCCTGTCCATAGCGCAAAACATGGGTAAAGACACGACCAGCTCCAGATAAACCTAGATCTGACCATGGGTAAGGATAACAGTCCGAATTACGAAAACTCACTCACAATCACGTGTCAACATTCTCCATGTCACAGCTTTAATTATGAGCTACGTTTTTAATTGGTCGATCGTCGCTGTGAACTGACGTGTGACTTCCGCTGTGGAAGAACTCCAGGTCTGAATAAAACAGTGATCCCCAACCACATGACACGTCCTTCCTTCACTTGTAATTCTTTTTTAAACAACAGGAATCAGTTGAGGAATGGAGAATTAAAATCTGCAAGCGATTGATTCCAATTCGATCCACAAACGTGATCGTTTTTTTTTTTTTTTTTTACCTGGCGATTCAGTTTCACATAAGGATAGTTTATTTTTTCAACCTAGCGATTCAGTTTTAAATGCAGTAGTTTATCTTATAAACCTGGCGATTAAGTTTCAAATGGAGTAGTTTATCTTATAAACCTGGCGATTAAGTTTCAAATGGAGTAGTTTATCTTATAAACCTGGCGATAAGTTTCTTATGGGGTATATAGTGCTGGTTAAGAACTAATAATAACGAACTAAACTTGATATCATCATCATCATCATCATCATCATCATCATCATCATCATCCAGTTGTGCGTTTGTACATCAGATGTCATGAAAAGCCATCACAGCAAACGAAAAGTAGAACGCGTCAGTTTCACAAGAGAGCCTTTATCCGCACATTACATAAATCCATAAAATCACAAGTGCGAGCAAGAATATATAGAGTCACTTAACTGACGTATCTCCTAAAGAAAAAACATTTCTCTCTCTAACCAGTAGAATGTGACACGTGTGTCTTAAACGTCACAAAGGGTGTACAGCCGTTTCCTCAATTCCGTTCTATCCTGTGAAATCTGTTCGATATTGCGTCCGGTCTTATACCTCTCTCACCCACGTTTAACATAAAGTTTATCTTGGCCGTCCTTGATTTCGAAAATCCGTTTGTTTTCCGTGCTATTTCCTGTTTGTGCGAGTGATGAAGTCAGTTTACCACAAAAAGCAGTACTGCATAGACCAAGCAGGAATCGAGAGAGAAGAGTCCACCTATGTAAACGTTGGACAGAAGGAATTAAGAGCCACTAGGAAACCTTATCTATATACAAAGCACACAAGTATGTACTTTCCCACAGTGAATACTTTACCTTGAAACTACAATATACAGTTTACAATGAGACGTTGGTGAGGATAAAGTGTTGTAGTCATTATCACAACCGCCACGTTTGCTTTCCGTGATATTTCCTGTTAGCCCATGCAGACTAAGCTGACATTGGAAACCAGGTCGGTGTTTAAACCTTTGGTGAGGATTGCAACATGTGAACAGCGCACCATCAGCAAGAATGCTAGCTACGGTAACAACAGGGTTCAGCATTTCATTAATTGTGTTATCATCACACGGGGAATGACAGGCTCAAGAAAAGCCGTTAATACCAAAAGTGGTAGAATATTACATGAGTATATTTTTGCTACTTTGCGAGAAAATAAAAGTTGAAGACATTGTAAAAGCTTAAACCATTGAGAAGAGAAAGACATTAATGAAGTCCATCTTCTGGCATTTAAAGATGTTTCTCTTCTTCTTCTTCTTCTTCTTCTTCTTTTTCTTCTCTTCTTCTTCTTCTTCTTCTTCTTCTTCTTCTTCTTCTTCTTCTTCTTCTTCTTCTTCTTCTTCCTCTTTTTCTTCTTTTTCTTCTTCTTCTTCTTCTTCTTCTTCTTCTTCTTCTTCTTCTTCTTCTTCTTCTTCTTCTTCTTCTTCTTCTTCTTCTTCTTCTTCTTCCTCTTTTTCTTCTTCTTCTTCTTCTCCTCCATCTTCTTTTTCTTCTTCTTCTGCTCCTCCTCTTCTTTCTTCTTCGCGTTCACCAGCTGTAAACTTTGGCGGAAAGTTCTGGTTGGTCATCCACTTCTGGACTTTGGTCTTTGGTTCCTTGCCTCTCAGTTAGACGCAGTCCGACTTGTAAGCAAACGTCCATCCTATCTACGTTAGCCAGGCCCCAGCAGGGAACCTGTTCCTGCGATAACCTCCTGTGATAACCTCGAAGAGGTGTGGCTACATCCTGACCAGTGGGAGCTATTAACCTGGTGCACCACCACACGCAGTTTAGCATCTCTCCGTACCAGATAGGCGAAAAGCCGATCTGCGGAGAAAGACCGAGCCATATGGGATAAAACCCAGATCAATTAAGTCGATCCTCTTGACTTCAACTCCCTTTGCAGGCACAGCTGTAAACAGCGATAATTTATGTTCGCTGAAATCGTATGTATTAGAAATAAAAGTGCCAGCATCGCAGCTTAGCTGTAAACCACAAAATACCGTAAAACCCGCCCTTTTAAGGACGGTCGAAGAAAAGAAGAAGAGCAAAAGCTAGCGAATAGCCAATTAAACAGGAACCAGGCCCCTTCAGAACCAGAACTTAGGCAACAAATGAACAAACTCAGGTGAAAGTGATCACCACAAGGAATATAAATAAAATAAGATAACAAAGGAACCGTCCTTGAAAAAGCAGGCCATCAGGCGGCTAAAAAAGGACTAAGCTTGAAATTTTTGTTTGATTTTATACGATACGAAGAAGAAGAGGAATATTTCTAGTTATTTTGGTAGACAGTCATAAGGGCTGCTAGATAGACGTGTAGGTATATGGATGAGTATGCTGAAGCGTAGGTAGGTATGTATATTAATTGACTGCTGTAATTTTTGTTATACGTCCGGGTAATATCACGAAGGGCGCCATAATCGAAGTATAATCTTGCAGGTAATTAAACTAGGCTGGACTATCCTCCGACTATCAGTCGGTAAAGATGGCGGCCGCAAAATATCCTTTCGAGCCACAGTCACGTGTCAGTTGCGCACTAGCGGTCACGAGCACACCGCGGCTGCTGCTCGTGGGTTCTAGCCATCTAGTTTAGCCCCATTCCAGGTCGCGTTAGCGGCGTGGGGGACACTCGCGGTGGCGGTAGTAGCCGGCGCAATTGACACGTGACTGTGGCTCGAAAGGATATTTTTGCGGCCGCCATCTTTACCGACCGTTAGTCGGAGGATAGCCCTAGGCTGTAGTCAGACAAGGCTAGGGTTGGTCATAAACATCGATGGATGTTAAGTTACCAGTGGCCGCTACATGGTTGTAATAACCAGCAGGGAATAGGTCTCCCATCGCCTCCTGTGCTGTGCTCTAATGAAAGTTTCCATTCATTTAAACGCGTTCTTCCTGTATTACACACAGTGCTGTGGGAGAGCTGTTGTAGTCTGGTGCTTCTTCTTCTTCTTCGCGTTTACCAGCTGTAAACTCTGGCGGAAAGTTCTGGTTGTTCATCCGCTTCAGGGCTGCAGTCCTGTTCCAGAACCTGAGTGTTGCGTGTGCTTCTGTTTTACAGATCTGATTCATTTGTAAGCAGACTGCTGGTTCCTTGCCTCTCATGCAGTTTTTTTTTTTTTTTTTTTTAAGCTGAGAGGGTCTAGGTCGGTTGTGCAGCGGCTATCTCAGCCAAATCAGCGGTGATACAAATTTATAACCGACCTGTGTTACGTATTAATTCATTCTTCTCTTGCTTCGACAACCCAGACGTTGTAAACTCAACATATTTGCCAAGGTTGTAAACCCAACTTTATCCGCCAAAGTTCCTAATGTCTGTGAACCAGCGGCTCAGCATTTCTCGCCGGTTCTGTGGAAATTTATTTATGTTGTAATGTATGTGACTTTTACAGGAGTATTTATGATTTCAACTCACTTCATTGGGAACAAAATGGGCCGTTATGTGCAACTTGTGTATTTTTAGCTTCTCCTAATTTGTTTTCTGCAACGGGCACATCTGCTTGTTCGTAAACTCTGCTTTTCACTGTCTCTCACATCTCTCTCTCTCTCTCACACACACACACACACACAAGCGCGCGCGCGCGCGATTAAAATACACCACCTATTCCCTTCTCCAGATTTCCCAGTTTACATTTGCGCTTGGGTAATTTAAACTGGGCCATATTTCTCCTATGTTTATTTCAGTTTGTCGATTACCGCCATTCCGAGTATGTGACAGCAGAATTATGGTTCCAAAGGCATACAGTTATAACTAGGCCATAGAGCGCTAGGATCCGTCTGTATTGACCAATACCGCAATGGTTTCATGTTTCGCATTCATCACGGCGCTAGTTCTATATTTGTTTCAATGATTGCAACTATGCATGATATTTAGCGCGTGCATGCAGGGTATTGCAGGGAATTTGGCAGCAGACGACTGTGGTATGGGTCATCGATGATTCAGTCAGTAATGGCAAGCCGCTGAACGTCAAGTTTACAGAGTAGTAGGTTAGTTGCGTATCCTTTACAGGACGTTGCAGAACCAACCCTAACAGTCCCTGGCTGTTGTGTGGTTTCTCTAGGCAAATTTACGTCCAGTAGTTATTGCTTTCTGGACGGTCAGCTTCCTTGATACCACTGTCGAAACCAACGCAAGGCGCGTGGCCCGCAGCTGGGATCGAGCCCGGTACCCCGGCATTACGAAGCGTTCGCATCGACTTAACCACAGAGCCGACAAGTTTACGGTAGACCAACAAAAAACTAAAACAGGCTGGGTTTTGTTTGCATTATCTCCCCGTGTGGGTTCCGGGGAACCGTTGTGACGAAAATAAGAATAGACACCCACTGACTCACCAACAAGCATGTCGCAGGCGTCGACTAATTGGGAGCTTTCTTCGAATTCGGAATACATCTGCCCGAGCGGCAAGGAACAACCAGCTGCACACAAATAAGTCAGTAAAACTCAGACCCTGGCACAAAGCAAAAGTCCAAATGGACGAACAACCAGGACTTTCCGCAGGAGCTTACAGCCGGTGAACAAAGAAGAAGTTTGCAGTATCCTGTAAAGATTAGGCACATAATTATACCGGCTATTTGGGAACACATAGGGGATATGTGAAGTTAATGCTTAATTTCGTCTCATTTATAATGGATTACCTTATTTGAACGTATAATAACCAAGAGTATTTGATAAATTTCAAAATAATTGAGGGCGTAAATATCAGCAAGTTTCTAACTAGTCGTATTTTACTCAAAGCTTTTTAGGGGACAATGGATCTCTTCGCCCCCCCCCCCCTCTCAATCTCCCCCACCAAATTGTTTCCAGAACCCACACTGGAAGAAGCTTTCGAAATGCCGTTATCTTGACATTCTTTAGACACCTCATTTCTGATAATACATAGTCTTCTTTGTCGAGGTTTCAACTTCACTGGAATCGGGTTTCCCCGCACTTTTTCCGTTTCCGCACCAGTGCAAATTAAATGAAATTTCCCTCACTGTCTCGCTTGAAAAACTGGTGAACAAACAAAATTAGTCCCAGAACACTCCAGAAATATGCGCACACAGTAAATGCATATAGCAGTTACCAGAGGTGCCAAAGCCAACAGTCGCCACCAGAAGCGCAGTTTGTCTTTGATGGAAGTAGTCAGGCACAGTGATCTGGTTACTATACACACGTATGATTATTACATAAGATATTTCACCAGCCCACACCTAAACAGGCTACTGGCCATATTGAATACCATGACACAATGCTGCACAAATAAAGGGCATTCCACGTGAAAACACAGCTCACGGGGCTGGACCAAGCACTAAACAGTAGCCCAGGAAGCGAAACCGAAAGTCCGTAATCGTGAATGTTTTTATCATGTACAAATGTTTGTTTGTGACTGATGATGAGTCAAATTTTGTGTCTGTTAAGTTCATTTAAGCAGTGATCCCCAACATGAGGAGGTTTCTAGGGGCGTCGGACTGTTTAGAAATTAAATTAATGTGCACTTGTGATAAATCTTTCTCATTTAACATTAGAAAGAGTGTGCTAAAATGTTACATAGAACTAGTTCTGCATTGTGGCAGCGAATCTTGGAATGTCAGTGAACAAATTAAGAAGAATTTGAAAGCAACAGAGATGTGATTTCTGAGATCAATGTTTCGAATATCTTGGACGGCCAGAGTAACTAACAACGATTGTTTGAAAAAAAGCCAATGAAAGTAGATCTCTATATACAGCAATAAGAGAGAGACAAACCCTCTTCTTTGTCCACACAATAAGATGAAAGCCATTGGAGAACATCGTGACAACTGGAAAGATCAGTTAGAAAAGGGGTAGAGGCAGACCATGAGAGATGATGCTGGATAGGCTGAAACGATGGCATGGAGGGATATCATCAAGAGAACTGTTCCAGGCAACCAGAGATCCGGATTTTCAGCTTCAACAGTCGTGACAATAAAACAGCACTGCAAGCCAGACGTGGAGAGGTATCTCCGTTGTGCCTTGTCCAACATCAGAGCAAAAAATAGCCGGTATCATAAAGACAAGACAGTGTCGACCATCGCACTGATATTGAGACACTAAGTTGCCAGTTTGTTGATGATTATTTCTTTTGTTAGTTGACATTTTGAATTGTTTACGTGCCCCCCCCCCCCCAAGTTCTTGTTAACAGTACAGTACTTAGGATTTTTCTTTTTCCCACTCCTGTTTTCAATCACATGTTGTTATGTTGGAGGGAAGGGGATGGTTTTGCCATATACTCAGAAAAGGGTTGGGGGCACATGACAGACGTTAGAAACTACTGATTTACAGAATCTCCGCATATTGTATTTCCATGTGGGGAATGGTCCTTATAGATTCACTTGCCCGGCTTCGCTCAAAATAGTTTTAAAAAGTCTTATTCTCCCGTCCTCTACCTCATCTTGATTTCCGATTGTCTTCCCTCGTGTTTAGCCTAAGCGGAAAATAGCCGTCTAACTAAAACCCTATATTTAATACCCCGTTCTTCTACCTACATCTTGTGTCTCCACCACTGCCGTTATCTTTTAGTCACTTGCCCCTCCCGATTGCCAACCCGATGCTTCCCCTGTAATTTTAAACACCAGGTTTTCAATAGTTGGGAGACAGAAAAAGCTATGTCCTCGGACCATATAATTAGAATGTGTTCAAGGACGATAACGGCAGAAGATAACTTTGAACAGACCGTGACAGGGGAAGGAAAGTATTAGGGGTGAAATATTCATAAGGGATATAAACTCTATCGAAAGATTCCTTTTGCCTATATTGATAGCAATAAATAAAGAAATCCATAGAACCTGGACCGCCAATGTGAATGTTAAACTAAACGGTGTAGTCCATAATGGCAAAGCAAAATTTAAACCCATGTGTTGCGTTACGGTTTGTAGGATTAACTTTCTGTAGGATGGCCGTCTAAAGGATGAGGCTCAAACAGTCCAGCAGATCCCAGGAAAACCTTGTCAACCTATTGTAAAATTGTTTATATGGGGTTTAAGCACATCCTAATTACATTAAACCCCTAATTTGTCGCCTGTACCGCAGGCTTTTAGGGGCAGATAGGTCGTCTTCCTCTCTGCTTTCACTCCCCCCCCCCCCCCACCCCACAACCATGTGTTCCAGTGGAACCCAGCCCATCCACAAGGCGACGAAGATTCTTTGCTACTATGCCAAAGTCACCTGCTAAGTCCTTTTCCCCAAAAAAAATAAATAAGCGAGTGAACATTAGGCGGCAAATGAAAAATTCTGTAGTTTCGCGTGAAGAAGTAGTATTACGGTTTGACATATTCTGGGGTATAAATTTGGTTGCGTGGCATTTAGCATAGTGTGAAGTGATAGATAACATCCCTGAAAATGCACGTGGGGTTAAAATTGCAACTTACTAAGTTTGGCATAAGGTCAACAAGTGTTTACGCGCACGTGTGTCTGCTTGCACGCGTGCAGCGTCTCGTATCTGCATTTATATTGTACGAGCGTGTGTTAAACGTCCACGCAGGCATCTGCTTGTATCTGCATTTGTATTTGTACGAGCATGTTGGTAAATGTACACGCAGGCTTCCAGCGTGTATCTGCATTTATGTTTGTATTTAAATGCAAAGCGCACGCAGTTACTCGTATTTGCAGTTATATTTGCACGAGCTGTGCAGGCAGGCTACTTGTGTTTGCAGTGATATTTTTTGTCAGGCATATGCAGCTACTTGTGTTTGCAGTGATATTTGTTTCAGCATATGCAGCTACTTGTGTAGTCAGTTATATTTGCATGAGCGTATGTTGAAAGTCCTGTCGACATATTTTACACACGTACCCACCCTTTCTGTCGGCTCTGTGGGCTAAGTCGATGCGAAACGCTTCGTCATGCCGGGATTGCCGGGTTCGATCCCAGCTGGGGCGGGCCATGCGCCTTGTGTTGGTTTCGACAGTGGTATCAAGAAAGCCAACTGTCAGAAAGCAATGGCAAACTACTGGACGTAAA
This sequence comes from Candidula unifasciata, assembly GCA_905116865.2. Classification (NCBI taxonomy): domain Eukaryota; kingdom Metazoa; phylum Mollusca; class Gastropoda; order Stylommatophora; family Geomitridae; genus Candidula; species Candidula unifasciata. The sequence continues at coordinate 818,890 of CAJHNH020000391.1, forward strand.
TTTGCCTAGAAAAACCACACAACAGCCCTTTGTTTGGTTCTGCAACGTCCTGTAAAGGATACGCAACTAACCTAACCTAACCACCATTTTCTCATCAATCGAAAATGTTATCCTCTTGATGTCCTAGCCGCAAATCTGCTGAACATCATTACCTTGAGCAGTGAAGGTTCAATCCGGGCTGCTCGCTCCTGATCTCTTTCCTGCTGTCGTGTTCGCGTCATTTTGGCAGGCCCTGAGTACCCTCCCCCCTTACTGTCGGCGGTTACCTTCGATCCTTCTTCCCTAATTAGTGGTGTTACCCGGTTTGGCATCTTAGATTTCGCCATGGCTGTCCAATTTCCCGCCCGTTTCCCTCCTCGCAGAGCCTGGGCTGCTTTCTGCTGTATTTGTTAATCCCAGACCTAACATTCTTTGCTCATCTTTTCCGCGTCTCGGTTGCGGTCTGCCCTTGTCCTCTCTCTCTCTCGAAATGCTCACCCACACTCGCATCTCCTCTCTCTCTCTCCTCGTCTCTCTCTCTCTATCAAATCTCGCTCTCTCTCTCTCTCTCCTCTCTCTCTATCTCTCTCTCTCTCTCTCTCTCTCTCTCTCTCTCCTCTCCGTCCGAACACGAACTTATTTTCAAAGTGGTTCACCAAATTGGGCACGCAGGGGCCCGTCCTACGTTCGGCTTCCAAAAACCCATATCTTACATTGCACTTGTATTTTATCACTAACACATGTTATCTTCATGTGATAATTTGCATATTATGAATATCAAGAAAAAGACACAAAAGCGCAGGTGGTAAAATGCAGGCACACACACGCGCACGCGCTTACACACACCCTCACACGTCCACTCGCTTACACACACACGCACACATATCATAACACACACCCACAACACTAAATACAGACATACTAAAGACATACATACCATACATACATACATACATACATACCTCTCATACAGACATACAGACATACATACATTCGTGCATCCATGCAGAAGACTGGCATCGCTTTAGACATACCTGACAGACTAGCAGAATACATACAAGATGAAATACATAGAGACATAGTGACATGACAGATCATGATGGAAGAGTATCAACAAGATGACAGACATACAAGAGGTACATACTACAGATAACAGACATGTAAAGACATACTAGACATACATACAGACATGACATACAACTATTGTCCACAAAAAACAACAGGACAGACATGACATACATACAGACACATCAGCGTACAGACAGACAAACATAATTACAAGTACATACATACAGGACAGACAGAATACAGACATACAGGACAGAACAGACATACATGCATACATAGCGAGACACACAGACAGGCCTACAAACAGTACAGACAGACAGACATTACAGAACTGACAGACATTACCAGGAAGGACATACTACAGAAAGACATTAAAGTATACAGGACATACATGACATTAAATTACAGACAGTACAGACAGACAGTACAGACACTTCATACATGCCTACATGTTATTTAAAGAGCAACCGTAAATGGAGCAGACTAACATTACAGTACTACAGACATTACTTA